>ML683146.1:0-44698 GCA_007922195.1 Podocnemis expansa | reverse complement strand
TTTATTTATTTATTTTTGCTTATTTAAAACTGCAATTTTATTTTTAGGTTTTCTTTAATTTAACCAGGGTCTTTTTTACTGTATTTTTGTTTTTAGCCTGATCACGTGACAATGTGTTTTTAAGACTTGAATTGTTGGTGGGGTCTGAACTAACCCCTTTCCACAGAGGGCATGCCTAGGCTTCAAATCGTAAGATTTGAATCAGGGGTAACTCTAAGGTGTGGGTACTCACTGTCCCTGAAATAGAAGATTTTTAAATAGAAAGGTTAACCCATTTGAAAGTTGATAAGAACCTTTTATAATAATGTTGTCTGCTTTACAGATCTATCAAAAAATGAAAAAAAATCTTTGAGTTTGTCGATGACCAAAAGAAAAAAGAGAGAGGAAAATCCACCACCAATGACTGACAAAGAAATGGCGTGCTGTAAATATAATTTGTTTCTGTGTTTTTAATTAGATTTTGTGGTAAAGTTAAAGGGGTTTTATTTGATCATCTTTTTTCCTTCTTAGGCACGGACAGTCCTCCTGGTGCCCAGCTCAAAAGGAAAAGGGAAGATACAGCTGAAAAGGAAAATTTACCACCACCAATGACTGACAAAGAAATGGAGTGCTGTAAATATATTTTCTTTGTGTGTTTTTATAGTAACAAATAGGGAGCTTGTTTTGAAAAGTTAATTTTTTCTAAATAGGTTATGTTTGACATCTTTTTTCTTTTTCTACTCAGCCAGTGACAGCTCCGCTGATGTCATTGTGGTCACAACTCCGGGAAAAACACCAAAGAAACAGAAAACCCATCCTGAGCCCTTGGCAACATCGCCCATGCAAAACAGCAAGGGAGTCCTGAGGAAACAGCAGGAAACCCCCGAGTGCAGATACATCAAGCCCAAGGACAAAACCAAAAACTCTGGTACAAAGCACCACACCTCCAGTTCCTCAGTGGTCAGCACCACACCAAGCCCTGAGAGAGCTGTGAGTGAAAGCACACGCATTCACAAACCCGGAGCACATGCTCTAGGGGTTGTGAATCAAAAAACACGGAGCGAAAGCTCCAGCGCTGATAATTACATTCAACATCCACACCTCAACAGGACTGATGCAGTTCTCCAGTTCTGGGGAAAAATGATAGGTGAACATAATGCCTCATTTGGAAAAATGATAGGTGAACATGGAAAAATGATAGGTGAATATAATGCTTCATTCAAAGAGCTGATG
The DNA here is from genome assembly GCA_007922195.1 of Podocnemis expansa. Taxonomy (NCBI): domain Eukaryota; kingdom Metazoa; phylum Chordata; order Testudines; family Podocnemididae; genus Podocnemis; species Podocnemis expansa. The sequence continues at coordinate 43,486 of ML683146.1, read as the reverse complement.
TTTGCTGTACTGTCCAGGGTTCCAGAAGAAAGACTGACTGAAAACTATGTCAAAAAGGCAAATGTTCTTGATAAATATGCTCAAAAATATTTCTGCCCTCCTGATTGTGTTTTTGAATCTGCACAGCTAGTTGTGGGAAGGGGTACCCGACCTATTCAAAAAGGGGGAGGTCTTTTCAGGGATAAACGGATGACTGCCAAAAAGTTAAGGGCCAGGGTCATTGTAAAGATTTTAAAAAAGGCTAAGGCGGTGATGAGGAGAAAAAAACAAAAAGAGAGGCCTGCTAGTGACGTGCCTGAGAATGGGGATGTGGAATTTGACCCACGGGGTGGCGGGTTAGAAAATTCCCCAGACAGCTCTTTAGGCAGCTCACCATCTGCACCCTCCGAGTCTGGGGTAGATTCGGATCCCCACCCTGATACCTATATGGAGCGGGTGAGGAGTTGGCAGCGGGAATTACCTAGATTTAGGGGCACAGTATACAATGATGAATTTCGTTTTGTCAATCTTGAGAGAATCAGTTCAGCCAGACAGGTGGTTGAAGCTGTGCACAGGGGTATACAGTCGGTTCTTGATGAGATTAACAACAGGTTAGACCCACATGATTACGTTCAGTTACGCTTGGAGGGTCAGAATTTAACTAATCCTCTGTTTTCGGTGAGAAGGAATAGGGATAAGCTCTCTGCTGAAGATTTCTTAAACCACACTTCTAAACTGTTACAGAGTAATAGAGAGGTGCACGTCGATGGGACGTTACGCCTCGTTGTGACAGTTGTAAGAAACATGGGTGGGGGTGGCCGCAGGGTTTTGAATTCCATCCTCAACAGCGAAATTCTCCATAAAAAGAGGCAGTGCTTGGTAGACCTGACTTACGCTGACTCGAATCTGTGTTTTGCTGGAGGGCTTTTGGCCAGCATTTCGGGCCGCAGGCTTACAGATGCAGAACTATTAGATGGGGCGAGAAAGCTGCATCAAGAACTGGGGTGGTCAGATCAAAAAAAGGTGATGCTCAGTGACATAGTGGTGATTGAACAGCATTTATGTGTCAACATTCAGGTGGTACTTTATACAGCAAAAGGTCGTTGGGGTTTTTTTAAAACAGGAGGCCCTGTGTACCCCAAGACGTTTTTTGTCCTGCTGCATGATGAGCATTACTATGGAGTTTTGGATGTGAAAAGGTTGTTTGGGGCCAAAAATTATTGCAAGTTTTGCCACACGGTATACAGTCATGACCACTCTTGTAGATACCGCTGCCGTCTCTGTTTGAGAGAGACGTGCTCGGTAAACACAAGCATGGGTCGGAGAGATCTCAAGAGTTGCCCCAGCTGCAGGCTGTTTTGCCGGTCCAAAGAGTGTTTAGATGGCCATCTAGAAGCTGCCTCTAAAAACCAAGTCGAATGTCGGTTTAAAACTTTCTGCAAGGGCTGTGACTCTTATGCGGACAAAGGACATAAGTGTGAAGGCCGCCAGTGTAAGCAGTGTCACAGTAAGATCCCCCGTGGCAGCAAGATAGAGGACCACTTGTGTTTTCTAAACATTATCCAAAAACCCGAAAGGTCAGAAAAGTATATTTTTTACGATTTTGAGTGCATGCAGGAGACGGGGGTGCACGTGCCCAATTACATTTTTGCTATGTCTCTAAAGCCAGAAAAATCTTGGGAATTTAAGGGTGGCGAGTGCCTTTCTGACTTTGTTAAAACCTTTATTGGCAAAAAGTTTCAGAAGTACACATTCATAGCGCACAATTCCAAAGGTTACGATGCTTACTTTGTGGTGAAGGAGTTGCTAAAGGAAAAGATGGATGTGGAATTGATAACTCAGGGCAGTAAACTGATGTGTGTGGAAGTTAAGGCTCTGGGCATCCGTTTCATAGACTCTCTAAACTTCCTCCCCATGAAACTTAGCAAGCTCCCGCAGGCTATGGGGTTTGAGGATGCCAAAGGGTACTTCCCACATTTTTTTAACACTTTGGAAAACCAAAATTACGTGGGACCTGTGCCCGGGGTGGAGCACTATGGGGTCGACAGCATGATGCCCCAGGAGAAAGCAAGCTTTCTTGACTGGTACCGGGGACATCAAAATAAGACCTTTGACTTACAGAAAGAGCTCGCGTATTACTGCCAGCAGGCTGTGAAAATTTTGAGGCGGGCCTGTATGCTGTATAGAGAGGAGATCATGAAAATGACGGCAAAGTCAGAAGCTGTGGGTATGAAATTGTGCATAGATCCTTTCCAGTACATAACTCTGGCATCCGTCTGCATGGCCATGTACAGATTTATGTTTTTAAAAAATAACACGATAGCCCTTCTCCCCCCAAACAGCTATCACAGGCAGCAAAAGAGATATTCGACCCCCTCTATTCAGTGGTTGATGTACATTGCTCACAAAGAAAAGATAGAGATACGTCATGCATTACGGGGTGGGGAGTTTCCAGTAAAGTCCTACTTTCTAGATGGCTACGCCGTCATTGACGGGGTGCCCACAGCCTTTGAGTTTAACGGTTGTTTTTTCCACGGCTGTATCACCTGTTACCATGAAAAAGCCCTAAACCCAATGACGGGGACAACTTTTGGGTTTCTTTATTATAAGACACAGTACAAGGCTGATTATCTGAGAAGCAAGGGGTTTGCAGTCAGGACACTCTGGGGACACGAGTGGGAGGCCATAGTAGAAACAGATAGGGAGCTTGCGGATTTTTTAAAGGAAGCACAATTACCCCAGCCTTTGGTCCCCAGGGACGCTCTTTTTGGGGGCAGGACGAATGCCATCCGTTTGTATTACAAACCCAAGCCCGGTGAAGAAATCCACTATTATGATTTTACCAGCCTGTACCCTTTTGTAAACAAAACCAAAGAGTACCCCATTGGACACCCCAAGATCATTTCGGGAAATTTTGGACCTCTCTCAAATTATTTCGGCATCGCAAAAGTTAAAGTGTACCCCCCGCGAGGACTCTATTTCCCCTTGTTGCCTGTCAGAGTGGGCGGCAAGCTTATGTTCCCGCTGTGTCGAACCTGCGTGGAGATCGAGCAGCGTGAGACATGCACCCACACTGACGAGGAGCGGGCCCTCCTGGGGACCTGGTGCACGGTGGAGCTAAACGCTGCTGTAGCGAAGGGGTACACGGTGGTAAAAATCTATGAAATCTGGAATTTTGAAAAAAAATCTGACCAACTCTTCTCAGAGTACATAAAAATGCACCTCCGTCAGAAACAAGAGGCTTCGGGGTATCCCAGCTGGTGTACAGACAAGGAAAAACAAAAAAAGTATGTTGCAGACTTTCAGCAGAAAGAAGGGGTGAGTTTACGCCTCTCCGAAATTGTTTTGAACCCCGCTAAGCGTCAAATCGCCAAACTGTTCTTAAATTCTCTCTGGGGTAAATTCGGCCAAAGAACAAACTTGCCCAAAACCAGCATCGTGAGAGACCCCGACGAACTCTTTCAGTACCTGTTTTCCCCCAATTACGAGGTTTCATCCTGCGAGTTTATCGATGATGAAACTGCTTGCGTGTCTTGGAAGCACGCCAAAGACCGTTACTCAGTTCCCAACAACAGTAATGTTTTCATCGCCTGTTTCACCACCGCTTATGCCCACTTGGAACTGTACAACCTGCTAGACAGGTTGCAAGATCGATGCCTGTACCACGACACTGACTCGGTGATATTTGTGCAAAGGGAGGGCGAATGGAATCCCCCTCTGGGGGATTATTTAGGGGATCTCACAAGCAAGATCCCACCAGATCAGCACATCACCGAGTTCGTGTCGGCTGGTCCGAAAACGTACGGGTACAAGCTGTCGGGGGGAAAAGCCTGCCTGAAAGTGAAAGGGATTACCCTGAACGTAGCAAGCTGTGAAAAAATCAACTTTGACAGTTTGAAAGAACTGGTCCTGACCTATGGGGCAGGCTTGGGGGAAAGCGGCTCCAAAAAAATAGAGGTGCTTCAGCCCTCTATTGTGAGGAACAAACACCAGTGGGAAATAAAGTCCAAGACCCTTAAGAAAACACAACAAGTGGTGTACAACAAAAGGGTCCTCATAGAAGGGTTTAAAACGCTGCCCTACGGATATTGAGAAATGGACACACGGTGGAAACACCCCTTTTCTGTCATTCTCGCAGGGCCTAGCAACTGCGGGAAAAGTTATTTCATAAAAAATGTATTGGATAATGCTGAGCGAATGTTATCTGTCATGCCTGAAAACATCGTGTGGTGTTACAGTTGCTGGCAGCCTCTGTATAAAGAACTCCTCTGTAAATATCCCTTTATCACTTTTGTAGAGGGGCTACCCGCTGCTTTTGACGATGACCGGTTGTTTCCTACCAGTAAAGTAAATATGGTTATCATAGATGATCTGATGAACTCCGCTTGTGAAAGCGATGAAATTGAAAAAGCCTTTACCAAGTACGTACATCACAGGAACCTGAGCATTATGTATATAGTTCAGAACGTGTTTTGTCAGGGAAAAAAGAGTCGCACGATCAACCTAAACGCCAAGTACATGGTTCTGTTCAAAAACCCCAGGGATAAATTACAAATCGCCACGCTTGCCCGGCAAATGTACCCAGGCAAGGCGCAGTTCTTTCTAGAAGCTTTTGAGGATGCCACCCAAAAACCTTACGGCTATCTGGTGGTGGATTTAAACGCTTCCACGCCAGAGGCTTATAGACTGAGAACCGGTCTTTTTCCCCCAGACTGGCCTGTGGCTTACACTTTAAAAAGATCAGCTGGGTATAAAAAGAGATGAATCGTCGGCTGGTCCTTTTTTAACAGCAGAGACCGCCGGTTGAAAACATGTCTAGCCGCGTGAAAAGAAACCTACCACTTCTAAAATTACTAAGCAAATCGTCCCCTCAACAAAGGAAGGCTATACTGTGTGCGGCTTCTGACGATTTAGTAGCCGCCATCTCAGAAATAGCGCTGAACACCTTAAAAGGAAACATACCTTTGACACAGAATCAAGTGCGTGTGTTAAAAAAGAGACGCACGTTGATAAAAACTCTGTGTAATAAAAGGATCTCATTAAAAACAAAAAAGCATCTGGTGAAGCAGTCCGGAGGATTTCTTGGACCTCTGCTAAGTTTCGCTGTCCCTCTGATAACTGGACTTTTGACTAAGCAATAATGGAGTATGCGGAAGAAATGTATCTGGTGCCTGGTCACCAGCTGGAGCAACTAAGGGCTCCCCCTCCACCGGAGGAAAATATCAGAAAGACCGCTACTCGTTTGCTGGATGGCGAAATGAAGTCTATTCTTCAAAGGACTGACTTAGATGAACATGAAAAGGCTAAATTATACGCCGCTGTGCTTCAAAGGTACCTAACATACGTGAAGCACAGTGATTTGGATCAAGGGAAAACAACCCCCTTTCAACCTGAACAGGAACAAAACACCCCTGCCAGCCCTCCAGAAACCTTTGACTCTGTTGCTCAGGAAGTGTTGGATAGCATCGGTAAGCGTTATGTTAGAAATGCAACAGTGCTACTAAATAAGCTGGGGCAGGATAAAAACATATCTTCGTGGAACGATAAAGGGGCTTTTGTGTACAAAGGATCGGTGATTCACGGCTCTAACATACTCGACTTAGTCAGGGCCGCCACTCAGACACGCTCTGTTCCTAACAGACATGTGCCCAAAGGCTGGGATGCATTTATGAATGCCATGGCAGAGCTAAACGTGCCATCTTCCGTCATGGGCAACGCAGAGAACAGAAATCTTTTGGAGCGCCTGAAGGCTCCCCCAGCTGACACAGCAGCAGCAGATCATGAACCTTTTTTCCCTTCCAAAAAATGAAAATTGTCTAAAAGACCAAATTGGCTCACTCTGTGATTTTTCTTATTTTCATGCTTAAACCAGGTATTTTAAATGGTAATGGTTTTTCTTTTTCAAGCTCTAAGCCGAATGGTTTTTTTTTCCCCACACTGTAAATGAAAAGTTTTAAAAGGTGATTTTTTGCTTTGAATAAAATGTTTGTTTACTTTTTAAAAACTTTTTGTCACGTGTATTTTTTTTTTTAAAAAAAACCAAACAAACAAAAAAAAAAAACCACAGACACAAGATGTCTTTAAACCCCTCGCCTGGGGCGTTTTATTAAGTAAAAGTCATTGCAGGATACACATGTCTGGGCTTGTTGAAACATGTTTTGAGCAACCCCAGGCAAGCCCAAGAACTTTCTTACAAAATTCATCACCATACGGTCATTTTTTACCAAGTCATCAGAATACAATTTTAAAATCTGGTCAAAAGGCAAACCCTTGCTACGGTGATGTAAGAAAAACACACAATGATAGCCACAAGCATCAGAACTGGGGTCCTGTAATTGTCTAGTCTGAAACACAATGTCGGTGGCATTTTTGTTTAAAAAGTTCATGATGTTTCTGGGGAACAACACGCTGGTCGGGGGGTGGCCGTATGAGTCAAAGAACTCTCCATGGTTGTTCTCCGCCAGGTACAAGGCTAACCAGTGTTCACCTGGTCGGTTGTGCAGATGCGTGTTGACCACTAAACTCAGGGGTCTCCGTGTCAGTCTGCCGCCGGGGAGCCAGTCACTGGGAAACACATCTAAGAAAGTCTTTTGCGTGGCAGGGTCCGCCAGTAAGACACGTGAGAGCTGCACGGTGTCCATGTTCACATATAGTCGAACAGAACGTTTCTCCTCTGATTTATCTCTATCACGTTGTCAAAAACCCCGTACACGATCATGTTGACGGTGGTTGTCAAAGCATTGGCAAAACGTACTTCTGCTCTCAGGTTTCCCGTTTTAATCAAGGAATAGTGATCAGCGCATTCCTGATCAGGGGAGAGGTCAAAGGCAAACAAGGTATAACCCTGAGCAAACTCAACGCGGTCAATGAGCAGTGCACGATCTTTCATGTATTTACCGGCCGTTTGCACCAGATTCATATACTCCCTCACGCAGAGCCCAGCCTCGAAGTCTGGTTGGAGAGGCTTGGTGGGTATCTGTTCCCCGTCCACGTACAAAGCCAAAAAATTAATGTCATAATGCTTAAAGTTAAAGGGGTTTTTAGCATAACTCCCGCTGAAAGCGTCGTTATCCACAAACCCCAGGACAACCATTTTGGGTAGCTGTCCCAAGAACAGGTTTTCCTGGTTACTGACCCTGCTACCCGCAGGGATGCTAAACACTTTCATCCCCACACGGTCCACAGGGTATTTAGCATTAGCCGTGAGCAGGGCCTCTGCATGCCCCAGACGTACGCCTGGGGCTACCCGCACTTTCTTCACAAAAAGGGATGCTGATACAATGCGCAGTTTACAGCCTTGGGCTGCATCGCCCATTAAGCAGAAAGCGTCCTTATTGCGTGTCAGTTTGATTTTCACATCCACACCATTCAACAAAAGCTTTTCTTGAAAAAACAGATCACTGTGTAGATGGCCCAGCAGCTCTATCGTCCTGCTTTGGGCGGTCAGGTTTGCACGCTTCACAAACCCTAGATTCTCACTGTCCAGCTCCGCAGCTTCGTGTTTTCCAGGGGTGTCTTTATAAAACAGGCCGGCGGAAAATTGCGTGGCAAGAGTCTCCTCGCTGTAATTGAGCACCGATTCTATAAAGGCCCTGTAGGGGTAACAGTTGTTGCTTTGACTTATGAGGCGATCCCCCAGCGTGACGTCCAGCTGACTGAAAATAGATGCTGCAGGATAGTTCACCAGACCCACCGCGGCATCCCTGGCGATCGCGGTTCCATCTGCTTTGACAATCTTGCAACGAAGATAAAGAAGGGTATTGTTTAAGTCCATGTAATCTATGCCGTTCCCCGCTATAAAGAAGTCCAGGGGCACAGCCTCTGTAATGGCTGATAGCGGTGGTACTTCGATGTAGATGCTTTTCTCGATGCTGGTCTGCGTAGGGGCTATTTGAAACAAGTCTAGTTCCGAGTTGGTGCACTCTTCAGACCCGCAGTGAACAAAAGCCATGCTGATTAAAATATATCTCTTTTGCCAGGTGTTGAGCGCCTCCTACGCTTTCCCTTGGTCTTTCGCTTCTGACTAGTCCTGCGTGCTACAGCTTTCCTTTTAAAAGGTCTGGGTGGGCCCGTGCATCGTGGGCGTGACACGTTTCTCTTTCTCTTCCTCCTTTTAATGTACATCAGCCCTGACCCCTCCTGTTCAGGCGGTTTTACCACCTTCTCCAAAACAGCGCGGGAGACGTTGCCTACCACATCTCTAGCTATGTTTTGAGCAGCAGTTTTCACGTGAGGCTTAATAATCTCTAGCCCCCTCCTCAGAAGCGGTACAGCTTTTCTAAAGAGGCTGCGAAATATTCCACCCACGCCTGCTCCATACATCACGGGGGAGCCGTGGTAACCAGGAAGGGCATATCCAGCCTGGGCTTTGTAATAGTTGCTATAGATGGTGGGGTCACCGTAATTTTTTAGAATCACCATGGTGTTGTTTTTGCTTTACCTTTCAGAAACCACGCTCTCTCCGGGAATGCAGGTGCAGCTTGACGATCACCTTACCAAAGCGAAATGAGACGTGTCTGTTCTGGTCGGTCTTTATTTCAATGGCAACGGTGTCGATGTGGTGCTTACTGACAGGAACATAATGTGGTTTATCGTAGGTGATGGTGACAAACTCGTTGTTCCTTCCTTGGACAGGGACGCAGCGTAACAGGGGTACGGAGAAGTCCCCCACAAACTGGTGTTCCACGATATCTGTGTACAGATACAAGGAGTTGAAGCCCCCTGTGATGTCTGCCGAGAAAGGGATTTTTTTGACGCGGGTGTTGGGGTACATGCCCAAAATATTAGCCAACTCCCCACCGGTTGAAATCATATAAGCAACATCGGTGGACTTAAATCTAACTTTTCTACCCACAGGATCATAGTTCAGGGTCACCCCTGGTGTTTCGGGATGGCGACTCATGACGTTGTTCATGTGCTCCAGCACATCAGGTATAGAGGAGTAATAACCTCGTCGTAAGACAAAATTCCATTTCTTATCTTCACAGGTGATTTCAAAAGGGGCGTCTTCATTGATGTTGTTCCAGCTGTGAGGGTATTGTATTTCCACCAACCCCACCTCCCAAGCACCCGGGAGATCCAAGGGTTTAATTAGTTGCACGGTAAAGTTCGAGCTGGTGTTTTGGGGAAATACCCGAGAGCTGGCGTTGCTGGGCAAAGTGATGTAAAAACCACCATCGCCCATTTTCTTTCACGCTGTCTTTATTTTTGCAGGAGTAATCTTTTGCGTCTAAACCTCACAGAGCTGAGACGCTTTCACCCAGCTGTTAAACTTCTCTGGCCACCCCAACCATTTCACCAAGAGCTGCTTTTTTCTCCCTCTTCCTTTCACCTCTAGAACTTTTTCAATCCTGTAAATCCTGTCAAGTTTGGGATTTACTTTTTGTAATTCTTCAGGGTAAAAAGATCCAGCCACCGTCTCACCCTCGTAATCTCTTAAATGGTATACAGGTCTCTGGCCCTTTGTTAAGGCTTCGTCCACTATGAATATCTCATCAGTAAATGTTTGTTCATAACCTTTCTCAAAAGCTCCTTTGGTTTTAGATAGTCTCACGTGGTCGCCTTTTCTAAAAGGGTGGGCAACCGGTTTTACTTTTAAATTGTCTCCGTAAACTGTTTTCCAAACCTGGAGGGAATTCGAGGGTGTAACATCAACAGGCCTGGCCTGTATGGTTCTGTGAAAGCTCCGGTTGTAACTCTTTATAAAGTCAGGTAACACATCGATGTAGCGAAAGGTGTTGTGGGAGGTAAAATATCTCCACATCCTCGACTTTAAAGTTCTGTTAAACCGCTCCACGACCGCCGCTTTGACCTCATTATTAGTCACAAAATGGTGGACACCGTGCTGCTTAAACAGCGCACTTACAGGTTTGTTTAAAAATTCTTTTCCACGATCAGTTTGTAATTTTTGAGGGATGCGGCCTTCACTGAAAATAGCTTTAAAGGCCTTGGACACTTCACTCCCTGTCTTGCCTTTGAGGCCTAAAGCCCAGGCGTATTTCGACAAAATGTCTACCACTGTTAAGATGTACTTAACACCGCTGTTGTGTTTAGAGAACCTTTGCATGTCCACCAAATCCGCCTGCCATTGCGCATCCACGTCTGAAACAACCGTCTTGTTTCTTTTAAAACTTATTCGAGCTGGTCTGTGTAAAGTGTAAGCATCCTGGTCCGAAAGCCAGGCTGCTACCTCACCCCTGTTCAAAGTTTTACTTTGCTTTTTGGCTGCCTGGAAAAGAGCATCCACCCCTCCAAAGCTCCCGACTTCCCCGGGGCTGTAATATATTTTTTTTAAAAGAGCCATCTGCTCCGACATGGCTGCCACCCCAACGTGTTTTAACCGCGCAAGTCTGAAGGAGACACGTTCACATTAACAAATTTAAATGACTTTTTTTTATTAATCACCAGATTTAAAACCACCCCTCATTTACAGCGTCCTGCAAAAACGTTCACCAGCCCTTGAAGGAGTTTGAGCTGCTTCATTCTTCCTCTCAGTGCTGTGTACCAGGCATGGGCAGGATCAACCAGTGCGTATTTCATTATTCCATTTTCGTCGTCCCCTCTCGGCTCTCTGTGCCAGACACGGGCAGAAACAGCTGACGCACGATATGTTTGTTTTCACAGGGCTACTGATGTGCAGGTTCTCAAAGGCCTGTATAAAGTCATCGTCGAGCTGTTGAGAAGAGAATTTTTTTTTTCAGAAACATTAAAAATAAAAAGGATCCATAAGTTCACCACCCTTTAACGCCTTTTGTTTTTTATAGCCTTCTTTACCTCTGCCTGCAGCTCCCGTGAGCCGTGTTCGCTTCCCTCCATGGGGACGGACAACGGAAGGCCATTGGGGCTATCGGGTTCCCTCACGATCTCTGGGGGGTCAGTCGACATATTGGCCATCTCCTCCACCGAACTGTCGCTGTTGCAGGGTTTTCTCCAGGGGCCAGTAAAGGTTGTAGCCAAAACCAATCCCAAAGGCCTGGCGGGGGTGGTGAAGGCGTCCATGTTCTGCACGAGCTCTGAACCACGCGGTCTTGCGCATGAGCCAGAGGTCGTAGGGCTTTAAAGCCCCAGACTTCCAGGGGCGGCGCCATTTGCCACCAACCGTCGAGGCCCACAGATCGGGCATGGGGTTCCAGCCCTCCCGATTGGCCCAGGAGCCACCGCCGGCCCGATCTAAAACCTTTTCCTATTGGCAGAGCGTCACATGACCCTCTTCTGGGGCGGGCTGCCCCCGCCACGTGCCCTCCTGCGACCAATCCCGCTCTCGGGGGCAAAACCCGCTCCTATTGGTGCAAAGGCTTTCTGGGAGGGCCCACGCCATCCCACTTCCGCCGGAAGTCACACCCAGAGGGCAGGCCCGGATGTCAGGTGACTGGCTGGGGGTGGGACTTCCGGTGGCAGGTGGGCAGGGAGCAGGTCCGGAAGTCGGTAGGAGGGATTTCCGGCGGAAATGGGGCGTGGAAACGGTTTGATTGATGGTAGGGCCCTTTACTACTCAGGAGACTCTGGGTTGGCACCCGAGCCTTGCCCCCTGAGCTGTGGGGGGCTGCCTGGTCAGGGCTGCACCACAGCAGCCTGGCCACCAACCTGATCCCCAGGGACCCACGGCTGAGGGATGGTCCCTGATTCACCAGCCTTCTGCTGGACTGACCCTGGCCTGGACAGAGGCTTAGGAACATCCCTTGGTCCACCTGGTGCTCAGGTGAGGAGCTCCATTTCCAGGCCACCCCCTCTGAGGCCCCTAGGCCATGGGGGGTCCCCCCTGCAGGCACTGGGGAAATGCTCATGGACCCAGCTGGGACCTAGAGGCCATGGGGGGAATGCCCCCAGCCCAGGGGTACCCCCTGCCAATCCCAGCTGGGCCCCAGAGTTTTATGGGCACCCCCCGGTCTCACCCAGGGCCCAAAAGCCTAGGGGTAGCCCCCTGAGTCCCACCTGGGCCGCAGAGGTCTGGGGACACCCCCACCAGTCCCACATGGGCCCCAGAGATTTCAGGGCACCCCTGCCCATCCCACCCAGGGTCTGGATGCCTATTGGCACCCCCACAGCCACACCCAGGGCCCAAAGGCCTGGGAGAATCCCCTGACCCCACCCCACCTGGGACCCAGAGGCCAGGGACTAATTCCCTGCTTCCACCCAGGGGCTGGAGCCCATGCAGGGAAGCCCCCCTCAGCCCCAGGCAGCCCCTCCTCTCCCCCCCTCGTCTGACGAGGGCCTCCAGCCAGGGCCGTGCCTAGGGGGGAGCAGGGCCCAGGGCAAATCAGTTTGTGTGGGGCCCCCCCATTTTAAACTTTGCAGCGCAATGTTCCCTCTAAGCCAGTTGGTTCCCAACCTGTGGTCCAGGGACCCCCCAGAGGTCCACGGACACATTGCAGGGGGTCTGCAGAGCCTCTCCCTACCCAGGGCTGGAATCCAGCTACAGCCCTGATGCTCCCTGCCAGGGCTGCCTCTCCCCATCTGTGGCTGTCTCCTGGCAGGAGGATGGAGCCACAGCAGCTCCCCAGCAGGGGCAAGGGCAGGGGACCACAGCTGCTAGGGCTCAGCTCCCTGGTGGTGCGGGCGATGGTGGTGGCAGCGCTGCTCACCAGCTGTCCCACTGGTGCAGGCCAGAGTCTGCCCATGCAGGCCAGATTACATAAACAGCTGAGGGGGGTCCACAAAGTGGTGGGGTTTTTTTTATTGTTGTTGTTGGGTTTTTTTGTTACACTGGGGTCCCCAGCCTGAGAAAGGTTGGGAACCCCTGTTCTAAGCTGATGATGCAGCTGAGCAAGTTCCCTGCTCGTTCTCCAAGCCCCAGTAGGCTTCTTCCCTGCCGCCCACTGGCTCCCCAATAACTTGTGCACCCATAACTTGTTCAGCTGCATCATCAGCTTAGAGGGAACACTGGGCAGTGTCATAATTTTTCTTTAATAAAATCATAAATTTCTAGCCCTCAGGCTAAAAAGTTGCAGAGAGAAGCAGAAAAACATGACCTGACTTTATCCTAAAGGCTCAAAACCCAGAAGTCAGAGAAAATAGTTCCCCCCATTTATTATTTCTTTAAACATCTCTTTATTTTTAAGTGAGTTTTAATGATATATTTAAGCCAGACTTGTGACTATTTTTGATGTTTAGGGTAGGCAATACTGAATGTGTCATGGTGATGTTCCATCAACCTCACAGCCAAGTGGACAGGAGCATCTGGATGTACTCTTTGTGGTTCTGGTTTTCTGTTCAAGATGGGCACACAATTTTACAAGTTTAATAATTTTTCTTAGATCAAGTTTTTGTTAAATTGAAAATTCAGAGAGAGGGAAGCTATTTTTGGATGATAAGAAATAAATTCAGGTCCTCTCTCACCTTAAGGCACTGGATTCCAATTGTCTAATGTATGTTATTTCCTTTATGCTGCCTGACTCTTTCCTCTTCCATCTTATTTTAATATATGTATTCACACATTCCTCATCACTTTGCAGGTGATCTAAGTAATGAAAGTCAGGTACTGTTTGGGGATGAGAGGAAGAAACAAGGGACTTTTGGCCTCCTCTTAGATACCCTGATGTAAATCAAAGGAGGAGTCTTGTGGCACTTTTAAAAGCTAACAAATAAATAAATTTGTTAGTCTTTAAAAGTGCCACAGGATTCCTTGTTTGTTTCCCTAAACTAGACCCACACGGCCACAGTTGCTTTTCTCTTTGCCATGCTTTGGGACTGGTGGTCTGACTGCAATCAATGACAATGGGGCTTATTTACAGTGCAGAAGGAAGGACAAAAAACTTCTTTAATGTGTTGATTGATTGCCATTAACCCTAAAAACCCTGTATTTCCGTATGAGTGCTAGCCTGGGGTCTTCTCTCTCAGGTATAATAGATCATTATCTGTACAGAGAAGGTTGCTCAAAAAGACATTCCTGAAGACTGAAAAGTCTTGTTAAATGTAGAAGGAAAAAAGTTCTTTAATATCTGAGAACACTTTCTGGAGATGCTGATGTAAATTCAAAGAGAAGGTCCTGATTTGTAAGGGTTGGGGATGTGACATTCTCCTGACTTTGTCCCCGTTTGCTTGACTGAGGCTGGCTCCATAAGTTTTATCTCAACACTTGCCCTTTCTCTTCCCCTCAGGGAGCAGTTGTGGGAAGGTGGCTACTTAAGAGTTCCTGTAACCAAACCCCGCCTGTCCCAATTCCCTTCCCCCTTCCCTGACCAGCCGGAGCTGCTCCCTAGTCCCACAGCTTGAAAAAGCTCCCTGCTTCCTTACTCCAGCCGGCTGCGTGGGATCCCCCAAAAGCGTGAGGCCCCCCAAAGTGCAGGGCCCAGGGTTGTTGCGCTGCCTGTCCCCCCCAAGGACGGCCCTGCCTCCAGCCCCCCCCAACTCCTACCTCCTCCGTCCTGCAGAGAGAAGCCCCTGCCGGAGAAGCTGCTTGTTTGAAAGTCGCCCCCTTCCTCCCTCAGCCCCTCCCCTCCCCTAGCTGGTCACACACCTGGCTGCAGCACCTGGGCGAGGGAGGGGAAGCTGCAGCTCCCAGTCCCAGAGCTCTGCCGGGGTCCAGCTCCCAGCGCCAGAACTGGGGGTCCAAAACAGACTCAGGGCTCCATGGGGGAGATTCCGGGCACGTGCCCCTGGTGCCCACGCCAGCGACGCCACTGCCATCAACTGAGGGAATAGGAGGCTTTGTGAATCTCAAATTGTACTCGTGAGCTTAAGAAGGGTGAGAGATACCTGGTGGAGTAAACAGAAGGGCATAGAGAAAGTGTTGACTGCCCCTTATGGGCTAGAGGGGTGGCTAGTAGGCCAGGAAGGCAACGTGCCTAAGTATTTTACATCCCCTCGGGGGTCCTGGGCACTATGGAGCATGGCATCCATTTTGGCCGCAAACAGAGGCCTACCTTCAAAGGGGAGTTCAGGTATGACCTACTGGGGGAAGGGAGGCACCCTCACCTCTCAGAGCCAAGCTGCCTGCCACAGCGCTACTGCTAAGGCCATGCTGCAGGTTGCTGTGTCTGCAGCATCCCAGGCCAATAGCAGCAGGTCCTGGGATGATATTCTGCCCTCTTCAAGAAAGGCATCTTGGTCCACCCTATTCTCTTGTAGGAGTAAATGTCTGAACTTGTTCATGGACTCCCACACATACATGACATATGTTGCTACCAAGGCCTGGTTATTGGCTACCTGTAGCTGGAAGGTAGAGGAAGAGTAGGCCTTCCACCCCAGGAGATCTAACTCCCTCACATCCTTCGACGCTGGGAGAGGGTTGCGAGAATCCTGCCCTGGTCCTAGAGCTGCTTCTACCACTCCCTGAGATAGTGCTGGGTAGTGGGTGAGGAAGGGAAAGTCCTTTGTAGGGACCTGGTATTTATGACTCACCATGTCTGCTATAGGGACAATGGACCCAGGGGTTTGCCAATGTGACATGGCAAGGTCCTGTACACTAGGGTGTAGGGGAACTGTTATAGGCTCAGATGAAGTGAACTCTGGGCCAAACAAAGTATTACTAGGCCCCTGTGGGAGACTAAGCCTCCAACCCCACATGAGTGCAAACACAGCGAAGGAGGTTGAAGTGTGCTATGAGGTCCCCAGTGTAGGACAAGGACATGGGGTTCAGGGCTCTGTCTGGTGCCAGAGGACATGGGGCCGAGCCAGGTGGAATGGGGCTGTTTACTCCCCCTCAAGACACCTTCCTCAGGGCTTGGGGGTTGAGAAGCCTCACAGGGCTGTGTTTGTGGTGCCAGAGAAGACAGGGTAGCACAGCGCCGAGGGGAGGACTCAGTGGTACTGTAGCCTTCTTGCATGGCTAACTTTGGTGTTGGGGAACTCAGCACCAAGATCAGTGATGGAGTCCACTACCACTTTCAAGGCAACCAGGCTCCTGAAGTAAAGGCCGGTTTACCCATTTTCTTGGGTGGCACTGGCGTGGAAGGCATTGGCAGGAGGAGGAGCGCCTTCACTGCCTCAAAGGCCTCGAGTGGTAGGGACTGGCACCAACTCCTGCTGGTCCCGAGGTGACCTCTGGGTGGGAGACCTAGATCAGTACCAATGCTTTGGTACCAACACCAGTACCAAGCTTGTCTTCTTTTACTCTCAAGGAGAGTGGTGCGGGGAAGGCTCCACTGCTGAGCCAGCAGGTGGTGCTGAAGGAAGCCCCGAAGCTTCAGGGGTAGGCTGCCGCAGTTGCTCTGAGGCCAAAGCATGGCACGGTTGCTCTCTGTCTTTAATGGTCTGCAGTTTGAAGGACCAACAGCACAGTGACCAGATGGGCTTGGCCCAGGCACCGGAAGCACTTCTCGTGGGAGTCGTCCCATGGGAAGGCCTTGCCACAGGCAACACAAGGTTTAAACCCTGGCACGGCAGACAGTGAGTAGGAGCGATATTCCTGCTACAAAGCTGCACGCTTGGTGAGAGAAGCACTTTTTGGTGGAATGCCATCCATGAAGAGGTTCTTCCAGTCAAGCGAGTGGCTCATACAAGACACAGAGACAGGCTGTTTGCGTGATCGCAAGGAGCAGGCTCTTCTGATACCGTCGCTGAGGGCAGACAATGGAACTGAGGCGAGATGGGGCAGCAGCCACATACATAGCCACGGGGTGGCGAGGGGGCGGTTGCTGCCAGCCCTGTTTTGACAAGCTAGGACTAAAAGGTTTCTGACCAATTGTCCGCTGCATCACAGACACACCTATTACTGAATATATCCAAGCAGTGCTTGAAAAAGAATGATTTATTATGTATGAGAGAGAAGACCCCTGGCTAGCACTTACATGGAAATACTGAGGTTTTAAGGTTAATGGCCATCAATCAACACAGTAAAAAAAAAAAGTCTTTCATCCTTCCTTCTGCATTGCAGATATGCCCCTTGATTGCAGTCAGACTAGCAATTCCAAAGCGTGGCAAAGAAGAAAGCAGCCTGGAGCCCACTGTGGGGAAGATGCCATTATTTCTTTGAAAGGGAATTTATCCTCTGCAATGGGAAACCTGGTGCTATTACTGAACATAGCATGTTCACAAGTTCCATATGTGGGTCTAGTTTAACAAAACAAGCAAGGAATCCTGTGGCACTTTAAAAGACTAACAAATTTATTTACTTGTTAGCTTTTAAAAGTGCCACAGGACTCCTTGTTTGTTTTACATCAGGGTGTCTGAGAGGAAGCCAAAGGTCCATTGTTTCTTCCTCTCATCCTCAAACAGTACTTGAGTTTCATTACTTATATCTGCTGCAGAACAATGGGGAATATAACATATATTAAAATAAGAAGGCAAAGGAGAGAGTAAGAAGGTATAAAGGAAATACCATACATTAGACAACTGGAATCCAGCGCTTTAAACTGAGAGAGGAAGTGGATTTTTTCTTGAAATCATCCAAAAATAGCATCTCTCTCTCTGAATTTGCAATTTATCAAAAACTTGATCTAAGAAAAATGTTTCACTTTATTAAACTTGTAGAATTGTGTGCCCATCTTGAACAGAAAACCAGAGCCACAAAGAGTACCACCAAATGCTCCTGTCCATTTGGCTGTGAGGCTGATGCAACATCACCATGACACATTCAGTGCTGCCCACCTCAAACATTAAAAAAAAAATCACAAGTCAGGCCTAAATATATCATTAAAACTCACTAAAAAATTGAGAGATGTTTAAAGAAATAAAGAATGGAGGGGGTCATTATCTATAACTTCTAGGTTTGAGCCTTTAGGATAAAGTCAGGTAATGCTTTTCTCTGCAACTTTTTAGCCTGAGGGCTAGAAATTTTTTATTAAAGAAAAATTGACACTGCCACCATTCTATGTAAAACTCTTCTGAGCCCTTAAGGCCTTGTGTTACAACAAACAATTGTTTAGATCATATAAAAGAAGTCCTAACTGTAGCCTTACTATGTTATTCTATGTCAGTTCTATGTAATTGAGGAATAAATGGTATGTGTGTAGAAAAGGTGGCAACTCTGAATCTTCCTAATTAGAAAAATAAGTAAAAACTTTGTTGTAATGACTTCTACAATACAAACGGTCAAAAAGCACAAATCAAAATATCCCCAAAGTTCAAAAAGTCCACCCTCAAAGCAAAAAGACAAAGGGCAAAACAAAGATGCAAAAATAATGGAGGTTTGTCACACATAGACTGTTGTGGGTGATTAATTATCACTGAGATACAAAGGCACCATAACATCAAAACCTATAAAACCAAACGGAAACTTACTACTATAGATATGGGGTAAAAAGACAAGGACTTTAGGGTTGTTCTGCAAACAGCTAGGAGCATTGCCTTCATGACCAATAGAGCCTGGCTCCATCCTTATGTTAAGGCCAGCTGCCCAGTCCACTGGTTCAAACAGCTCATAGGCTGGTAATACATGCTGCCTGTGTGTGTGTGTAGGCAATTGCTTTTTAAACTTCTATATTCACAATAAACTTAGCATATTGCTTTGTTCCCCTGAATTAGGTCCCTCTGTTTGTTTCATTTATACGCTTAATTCTTTGTTGGGGAATTGAGAAAGGGGGAATGCTCACATACACCTTGGTTATTGTGAATCTAATCTGCACCCCACCCCAAAGAAACAAAGTAGTCAACTTCCAACTTTTGATTTTTAAGATGCGGCAACCAGATTTTCATGCAGTATTCAAGACGTGGGCATACCAAGGATTTATACAGTGGCATTGTCTGTCTGTCTGTCTTATCTACCCCTTTCCTAATGGTTTATAACATGGCACTAGCTTTTTTGCTTACCACTCCACAACCTACCTTCACCCCCACAGTCTTATCCCTCATTGTCCCTCACAGAGCCCTGTAAAATTCAAACACCCCCTAAATTCAAACCCTAAGGAAAACGCTGAATGGGGCCATTATAGACCCCTAAATCTTCACAGTCCCAGCTGTGCTTTCAACACTGAGCCATGGTGGTTCTTCCCTTACATTGTACTTTCCATTTCCCTCATCTGGAAAACAAATGAGTGTCACTTAAGAAACTCTTAATTGATTAATGAACAGAGTGGGAAGCAAGGGGAAAAAAGGCACATAGTGATGGTGGAAGTAGGGGAGGGAGGAGAGGAAGAACGGCTATGTCCACTGTAAGAAAAATTATATGTAATCTCTTCTGTAGGACAGTGGGAAAGGTGCTAAAGTGTAGGCCACGTTGGAGCCGTGGGTTGCTATGGTAGTGGGGTCGTTTCTCTGGCAAGTCATGTCTCTAAGTTTCTTTAACAAGTGGCCTAGAGTTGATAGTTAAAGTGTGTTATCTCCCCTTTCTCATGCTTTTTCTCCTGACCATCTGGACAAGGAATGTAAGCTAGACTGTCCGTCTTTGTTCTAACTGAAAAGGGAGTATTACCTCCTATCTCCTGCTCACCCTTCTTGGCACCATAGCCTCACAAGAATGTAAGGTCAGCATCTCTAGGCAAAAATTAATAAGTTTGCAGGTACTGCGGCTGCCCAAGATAATGCAAATGATGTCAACAGTAAACAGAGGTGGGGATAATTATATGTATTCTTTAATCATTAATATGTATTTAATAATGTTAATATAACCATATAAGGGTCTCTAAAACATTGTCAATCGTGTAAGTATTATCATAGCATTATCATACTGTACTGGATAAAAGTGTTGTGATGCTGCCCCTCTGGGCTCTCTCTCGCACTCGAGTTGTTGGGGGGCCCTGCTGAGAGGGGCTAGCACTTCTTTGCTGCCCTCTGATGCAGTTCCTTTTGTTATTCAGCTGAATACTAAATCCTGAACCACACCTCGTTCTCTGCTCATTGGAGTCTCGGCTGGGAACGGGTCTGCTTCATTGGGGAGGCTCTGGTGTGCCTCTTTCTGAACTTGAGGGCCAGAGTTAGATTTTTCCCCCACACCACACATAGATGCTTATTTCAAAATAAGTTAATTCAAAATAAAATTATTTTGAATTAACTTAAATCAAAATATGGAAAAACCTCAAATCGAAATAGCAAGTCCTGACACAGGACTTGCTATTTCAACTCAGGAGAGGGGCAGCATGGGAGGTGTGGTAACATGGCCCCCTGGCAGGACCATGTTGCCAGTCAATATGTAGGAAAAGGAAGGCACCCTGGGAAGGAGAAGGGCAAAAATGTTAAATTGAAATAATGGTTATTTCAAAATAACATGTCTGAACAGCATTATTTCAAAACAACCGTTTCAAAATAACAGGGCTCGTCATTTCAAAATAACAAAATGTCGTTTGGACATGACAACTTTTAAATCGAAACAACGGTTGTTGTTTCATTTTAAAAGCATCTTGTGTCAGGAGTGAGTCCACTCAGATTAGGGATGAGCAGGCTAAGAACAGATTCAGACTGAAGAACTGCCTGACGCAGCCAGGTAGGCAGGAAGATCAGCGAATGAAGTAAAATGTAAAAAGACTGGAGAAGAGAAGTTAGACTCTCATCAGGCTCACACTGTCTGTGGACCTGGTGTGCTGAGTGTTACTTTATATGCTCTATGCAGGTATGTGCCTGGATGGCTGAGGGAACCTGAAATGTGGGAGCATTAAAAACTTCTGTCTTCCTGCATGGAGGACAGGGAAAGACAGAGCCGCTACAACCCCTCAGGAGGCTCAGCCTTTCGCCATTTCTAATACCAGTGACCCATGATATAACTCGGTACAGTCACATGGGTGGAACCCTAATAACAAAACAAATTATACAAGAGGGCCAGGCGGTGGCTACTACCACATTTTTGATTGTCCCCAGAAATTTTTACAACTATTCTAAAGGAAAATGGACCCTTTCCCTAAAGGACTTTTTTATGTAAACAATTAATTGTAAATGACTGCTGCAGACAGCAGGCAGAAAAAAAATATTTTAAATTATTTGACTACAAAACAATATAGTCAAAATTACAGAGACAAATAGGAGGTTTACATTAAATTTAACTGGTTCCTAATATATAAAAATGGGTTTTTATTGTTTACAGCTCTGTAAAAATAATTAAAGCAAACCAAAAAGAAAAAAAAGTGAGTGCAAATACATTATGCAGACCTATAAGGTATTAAGAACCTAAACTAAAGCTCTTGGACTCTCTCCAGTTTTGAAACACAGAATCATAGAAACTGGAAGGGGCCGTGAGAGGTCATCGAGTCTAGCCCCCTGCACTCAGGGCAGGATCAAGGACCCTCTTAAACCATCCTTGACAGGTGTTTGTCTAACCTGCTCTTAAACACTTCCAGTGATGGAGATTACACAACCTGCACAGGCAATTTATTCCAGTGGTTAATAACCCTGAGCTGGGAATTTTTTCCTAATGTCCAACCTAAACCTCCCTTGATATAATTTATTCCCATTGTTTCTTGTCCTATCATTGACTGTTAAAAAGAATAATTTTTCTCTCCTCCCTGTAACAATCTTTTAGGTACCTGAAAACTGTTATCACATCTCCTCTCAGTCTCTTCTTTTTCAGACTAAACAAGTCAATTTCTTTCAATCTTCCCTCATAGGTCATGTTTTCCAGAACTTTAATAATTTTTGTGGCTCTTCTCTGGACTTTCTCCACACCCTTCCTGAAATGAGATGCCCAGAAGCAGACACAATATTCCAATTGAGGCCTAATTGGAGCCGAGTAGAGTGGAAGAATTACTTTTAATGTCTTACAATACTCCTGTTAATACATCCCAGAAGCTGTTTGCTGTTTTTGCACCACTGTTACACTGTTGACTCCAGAGGCAGATTTAGGCAATTGGGAGCCCTAAGCCAAGACCCTTTATGGGGCCTCCATAGGCTCCCAGTGCTGCCCATCCTTGGGGCTGTGGACCCCCACTGCCACCCTCACTGCACCCCCACAGTCCCAAGTCCCATGGAGGGGGGAGCAGGGGGCCGCAGACTGCCAGGTTCAGATACTTTGCTGCCTGCCTGGCCACCCAGCCTCTCTCCAGTGGGGATGGAGCAGCACTCCCCACCTACTTCCAGCTATCTGTGCCTCCCCAGGGGGTGGGAGGACAGTGGCTGGTGTGGCACTGCAGCTTGCTGGGTGTGGGGCCCCCTGGAGCAGCCTGCCCTGAAAAGTTTGGGTTGCTTCACACCCAGCCACCCCCAGGCCTCGAACTGGGAAGAACTCTTTAGAGTGGTCACTCCAGGGGCCCCACTCCTGGCAAGCTGCAACTCTGTGCTGGCTGCTCTCCTCCCTCCCCCTGGGGGGGGGGCATGGCTGGCTGGGAGTAGGCAGGGAGTGCTACTTCCTCCCTGCTGGAGAGAAGACGGTCTGGCAGCTGGGCAGCACAGCTTCTGGCCCTGGTGGCCTGCCACATGCCACTCCCCAACCACCCGGCAAGGACAGGGTTAGTCAAGCAGGTGGCCACTATGGTGCCCCCTTACAGCTGGGGAGCCCTAGGCAACCACCTGCTTTGCTTACCCCAAAAGCCACATCTCGTTGACTCTTATTTAGCTTGTGGTTCACTGTGACACACAGACACCTTTCTGCAAGACTCCTTTGTAAGCAGTCATTGCCCATTTTGTATATGTGCAATGGATTGCTCTTTCCTAAGTGGAGTACTTTGCATTTGTCTTTATTGAATTTCATTCTGTTCACCTTAGACCATTTCATCAGTTTATCCAAATCATTTTGAATTGATCCTATCCTCGAAAGTACTTGCACTTCTTCCCAGCTTGGTATCATCGGCAAACTTTATAAATGTACTCTCTGTGCCATCATCTAAGTCATTGATGAAAATGTACAGAACCAGACCCAGAACCAATCCCTGCAGTAACCCGCTCTTTATGCCTTTCCAGCATGACTGTGCACCACTGATCACTATTCTCTGGCAGCAGGTATGCAACCAGTTTTTCGCCCATCTTATGGTAGCTCCATCCAGGCTGTACTTCACATTCTTCTTGTGCTGTGGGGAAAAGAAAGACACAAAATTCCAGATTTGGCTTCACCAGTGCCTAATACAGGGGAAAATCACTTCCTTCCATCTGCTGGCAGTATTCCTACTAATGAAGTCCATAACCAACCTCTTGTACACTGTAACCCACAGGTCCTTTTCTGCAGAACAGCTGCCTGGCTAGTAGTTCTTAAAAAAACCAAGGAGTTGTGTGGCACTTTAAGACTAACAGATTTATTTTTCGCAACCATTGTGTACTGGGTCACAGCACAGTAGCTGCACAAATTATCTGGACAGGGCCCTCCCCAGTAGGTGGGGCCAAGGCCCAATCAGTCTGTGGAGGCATCTACCACACCCCCAGCAGTAGGGGGGGGGGGTTCCCCAGGCTGGAGGTGAGGCTCTGAGCTTCCACCCCACTTCTGGGCCAAACTAGTTGGCCCATAGGGGTATACCTCAGTGTTGTTGTTCTGCTCCAGGGGCAGGGTGCAGAAATGCTGCCAAAGTGTGGCACCCCCCCATCTCCAAAGGCAGCATGGGGCCTGCTGAACTTTGGGATGCAGGGCAGCTATGTTCCCTCTAAGCTGTGTGCACCCGCGCATGCACATAGGTTGTGAAACCTACGCTCACAACAAAATAAAGTGCGCACAAAAAAATGCAATGGTGCTAATACTTTTATGCTACTTTAAAAAGGCAATTTCAAGTAGCATGTTTCAAATAAGGTTTTATAATTTATAAAATTATTTCCATCAGCATATCAAAATAAAATTTAGACATTATTTGCATCATACACACTTACTTCATTGCACTCACAAATTTGACCACACTCATTGGAGTGCGCACAAATTTGGACACTGGTTCCAGAAATTTGCACAAAAGAAATTTTTTGCACACACAGGCTATGAAAAATTACAGGGAACACTGCAGAGCAGTCACCCTTCTCACTCCCACCCCCAGATGATCCTGCACCAGGAACTGACCCGCTGCCAAAAGAATCTCTGTTTCTAAAACAATTCTTCCATTGGTGGAGGTTTTGTTTCAGCAGCAGATCACTGTGCATGGCGTCCAGAAGCTATGGTGGTTGTGGTGGCTTGGGCCCAGCGGCAGGAGCCTTGCAACAGCAGAGAGATTTTGCCAATGCCGAATCTCCCTGTGGTGCCAGGAAGCTCAACGAAGGGGGGCTTCCAGCAGTGGTGGAAGCTTTGGTGGCAGAGGAGGTATCCGACGTAATACATTTGGGAGGGTTCCCAACTATGTTGAGACATACTAAGGGTGTGAGCCCCTGTCTATGCAGTTGACTCCCAGTTTGTATCATGGCCTGGGACTTTGCATTGGTCTTTGTTCAATCTCATCAAATATTTTTGGCCCCCTCCCATTCCCAATTGGTCTAGGTCACTACTGTGGATCTCAGGGTCCTAAGAGTCAAGCCTACTTTACTACCCCACCCCACCCCAGGCTGCACTCAGCCAACCACCACCATGTGCTGGGCAGACAGGGTCATAACACTGCCTCTCAGCTGCCCTGGGGATAGTGGAAAAATCACTTCTCGTGTCTTATTCACAGTACTCCTGCTAATATACCCCAGAATGACATTTGCCTTTTCTGCAACAGCATTACACTGCTGACTTATGTTTAGCTTGTGATCCACTATTACACTGAGATCTCTTTCTGCACTACTCCTTCCTAGGCAGTCATTGCACAGTTTGCATGTGTGCTATGGGTGTCCAACCCTAAATCGAGTACTTGGCGCTTATCTTTATTGAATCTCATTCTATTTATCTCAGACCATTTCACTAGTTTGTCCAAACCATTTGGAATTGTGATCCTATCCTTCAAAGCACTTGCAACCCCTCCCAGCTTGGTATCATCTGCAAATTTTATAAGTTTGCTCTCTATGCCATCATCCCAGTCATTGATAAAAACGTTGAACTAAACTGGACTCAGGACAGAGCCCTGCAGCATCCCACTTGTTATATCCTTACAGTCTGAATGTGAACCGTTGATAACTACACTTTGCGAACAGTTATCCAACCATTTTTACACCCATCTTATGGTAGCTCCATCTAGTTTGTACTCACCAGTTTATTAATCAGAATGTGATGTGACACTGTAACAAAAGCCTTACTAAAGTCTAGATACACCACATCTACTGCTTCCCCTCAATCCACAAGGCTTATTACCACATCATAGAAAGCTATCAAGTTGGTTTGACATGATTTGTTTTTGACAAATCCATGCTGACTAGCACTAAGCACCTTAGTCTCTTCTAGATGGTTGCAAATCAACACCTTAATAATCTGTTCCATTATTTTTCCTGGTACAGAGGTTAAAATGACTGGTCTGTAATTCCCTGGATTGCTCTTATTTCCTTTTTTGTAGATGGGCACTATATTTGCCCTTTTTCAGTCCTTCAGGACCTCTCCCAACTTCCATGATTTTTCAAAGATACTAGCTAATGGCTCAGATAGCTCATGAGTCAGCTCCTTGAGTACTCTAGGGTGCCTATCATCAGGCCCCAGTGACTTGAAGATGTCCAAGTTGTCCAAGTAATTTTTAACTTTATAACTGTCATGGTGGGGGTCAGCTCTGCCTCCAAGGGCCCAGCTGACACTCCTCCCCAGGCTGGCACCAGGCACAATGCCCAGAGCCATAACTACAGCAGGGCCAACAGGGCCAAGCCCCGGATGGCTCAGAGCAGCTCAATAGAGTCCCTCTATTAAAGGGTGGCTTTTGCAGCACCAGCTCCAAGCACTGCTAATGGGAAGGGGTGCATTCAGCTCGGAACATGTCCTGGGCAGCAAAACACCATGTTATGGCTCTGACAATGCCCCTCAACCCCCAGTGTGCCACTGGGTCAATCTATCTGATCCCTGCCTTCCAGCGTATCTACCACTCTCTGCAGCTCAGAGTCATCCACAAACTTGCTGAGGGCACATCCACCCTGTCCTCCAGCTTGTTAATGAATGTGTGAAACTCGTTCACTGTGGCAGGCCAGAGTTGACATAAATATACTTCAAGTGGGTCGTAGATACCATAAATCGAAATGGTAGGGCACGCCTGTGGAATTGCAGAGAACTGTGTATGCAAAACTGTGCCCTGCAGGACCATGCTCTCTCTCTTTCTCTCTCGCTCTCTCTCTCTCTCTCTCTGGGAGAGGGTGTGGTCATGCAGAGAGCAGTCACAGGCCAGCTGGATATGGTTCACAGACAGAGGTTAAAGTAAGCTGGAACACACCAGAACACCATTCCAAGGCCCACAAATTTGAAGGGCTAGCATTCTGGGGCCCCCAAAAAATAGAAAAAGCAGATGGAAGACACATTCTACTCTACCCTGGCCCAGGAGCTGCAGCCAGGCTGGACTGCTCCTTTGTGGAGACAGAGCCTCAGGCTAAGCCATTTAGGAGCTGCCTCCTTGGTCCTCACTCTGGGAGATTCAGAAGGTTATCCCAGGAGGCCTGGGTCACAGCCAGGCTCCTGATTTCAGCACACCCCCCAACACTCTCTTGGCCGCGCATCTAGCACCCCTCACTAAACCCCCCATGAATGGATGTCACAACAACCCCCAAACACTACTGCCCCCACTTCATCTCCAATTACTTAGATACGCAGCAGAGACCCTGTGATATAACCCCCCAGTCTATACCCCATATATGTTCCCCTTATACCCTCTGATAAATCCCAGTCATCCAGACTTTCTATGCACACTCCTGCCGGTGTGGATCACCTCATCATCCCCCCATGGATACCCTGAACCATGCCCCCATAACAGAGCCCATTGGAATCAGGTCCAAGCTTCCATCTCAAATGCCCCCCAGCTACTTCTACTTCCCTCTCATCCTAGATGAAGCCCCTCACTCCCAGTTCCCACAGTCCCCAGCTCCTCATTTATTCCCTCCGCCACTGATCCCCTGTGTGAGCTGGGCCCCCTGGGATAACTTTCTGAATGTGCCAAAATCACGGCAAGCTGTGCAACCAGGGGCCAAACACCCAAACCACTGACGGGTGGGACTTAAACCAGTCTCCCAGTCAGTAACAAAACCTGATCCCATGTCTTACACTCCCCTGCATTTATTTTCATCCTGTTCTGCAAGCTCCCCCTCTTCAAAGTGTCTGACAAAGTGAGATTTTCTCCCACAAAAGCTCATGCAATAAATAAATCTGTTAGTCTTTAAGTGCCAAAAGACTCCTTGCTTTTTTTGCTTTACTAGACTAACATGGCTGCTGCTTTGGAACCTGTGGGACAGGGGTGTGTGCTGGACTGGACTGGCCCTGCTCTGTGACATAGGAGGTACTGAAGGGTGTCCCTGAGCAACCCCCCACAAAGTTCATCATGAAAGGCCAACCTGACGCCCTCCCCTTCTCTCCTCAGGGTGGGGGAAGAGGTGTGAAGATGCCCTGTCCCAGCCTGGGCCAGTCTGCTTGCTGCTGCTGCAGGAGGCTTGGGTTCCACATGCCAGGTAAGTGCACAGGGGCATTTGTGTCACCCCCAGCGTTCCCCCACAGCAGATACAGAACCTCCTTCCTGGGCCAGCTAGGGGATGGGGCTGGACTCCTCCTGCACTGCATGGAGGAAAAGTGGGGGCAGGGTGAGGTCTGGAGAGAGATGGAAATGTGCATGTGGTCACCAGAAACTGTACACCAATGAGTTGCAGGTGCGGTGCACCCCTCATGCTGCTTGTCCAGCTCTTCTCCAATTTATCAACCTCCTTCATGAATTATGGGCACCAGAACCGGACCCAGCCTTCTAGCTCTGGTCACATCAGTGCCAAATGGAGGTAAAGTAGCCTCTCTACTTCTGTTCACAATTCTGTGTTTCTGTATCCCAGGATTGCATCAGCCCCTTTGGCCACCTTGTTAAACTGGGAGTTCATGTTCAACTGATTATCAGTTGACCACTCAAGTCTTTTCCAGAGTCACTGCTTCCCATAATAGAGTTCCTGTAGCAAATCATCCCCCAGACTCCCTTGGCTGTCCTAGGGTTCAGCTTCCATTGACTCACAAAGGAGTCACCATTCCCTGTTTTTGCAATCACCTGTGCTCTTTATTTACAGGGCAGTTACAGTATTCTCAGCACCTGTCCAGGAGGTTTAGATGCTCAGAGCTTTGTGGTCTGTATATCCCTCCTAGCCAGCCTGACTCACAGACACCCCGAACTGTTAGCCTAGCCATGCCCATGCCATGCTGTGCTGTGCCCGTGCCCATGCCCATGCTTATGCTTTCCACTGCCCCTGCTTCCTGCCCTGGCCCATTTATCTCCTGGCACCAGGCAAACATCTGTTCTAGGGCTCTAAGTCCTCCCAATAAGGGGCCACAACTGTTTCCTGCTCTTCCCTAGCTCCAGAGCAACCCTGACAGAGTAAGCTAAGGGATGAATAAGCCAACCCTCAGATTTCAGCCACAAAAAAACAAAGAAAATGCACAACCAGCATATAAACCAGGTCCTCACTTGGCATTGGGCTCCTAACCCCCCCTCACTCTGTGCTGCCAGCTTCTCCTACTCCGCAACCCCCTGCCTAACCTCCCTGAACACTGCTGCCACTTTCCTGAGACTCCCCAACCCACTTCCTAAGTCCCACAATCTGCTGTCACTTCTCTGAGACTCCCTGACCCCACACACACTGCTGTTGCTTTCCTGAGACTGCCCAACCACCTCCCTAAGCCCTGCATACTGCTGCTGCTTCCCTGAGACGCCCCGACCCTGCTGCATGCTGCTGTCATTTGCCCAGAGCACCCTGAACCCCACCCTAACCCCCACCCAGGGCCCCCATATCTAGCTCCAGCAGCCATACCACATGCTGGGGCTCCCTCCCTGAGCATGCCCTGAGCATGCTCAGGATGGGAGATTTCAAAACTCCCAGCCTAGGTTGGGGCTATTCCCTGCTGTTCCACTGGATTTCTTTTATTTCTGTTGTGCTCCAGCTCCTGACCCACACAGAAGCTGAGTGCCCTTTTCAAAGGGGATTGTTTGAAAGAAAAATCTTGGCTTATACACGAATATATATGGTAAGTATTTAGCATAATTTCACTGTATATGGATGAACCTACCCAGATGCTGGGCATGATGGGAAGTGGTAGGTGTGACTAATTTGAGTTACAAATCCCTGTGTGTTAACTAAAGAGGGAAATTAAATGTTTCTTTGTTGCATGCTGCCCTTTGATTGTATAAGCTGTGTTCAGTCTGCTTTGATGGAAAAGTCACCATAAGCATGCAGAACTCAGAAGAGTGGCCAACTCTATTTTTCCATCTTGCAGAGGAAAAGAGAGGGGTGAGAGCATGGGGGTCTTAATTGCATGAGCTATGCCCCACGCAATCTTAATTACCCTCCCATTATTAAAAGATAATCTTAATGGATATGTCTACATTGTGTATTTAAGTTGACTTAAGGGCCCTTAAATTGACTTAAACAAAGCCCTGTCGGGGAATAAAATCGACTATACTCTCAGGTAAAGTCAACTTTATAACTTTCGCTTATAATGTTGACTTTACAGTTGTCAACTTTATTAAGTCAACTTAAGGCAATGTGGACAGGGAGTTGGCTTAAGTCGACTTAACTGGCCTCCCAACCACAGAAAACATGGGGATGGGGGCTGGCTAGAAGGCACAAAACAGCTGGGAGCGGTCCCAGCTGTTGCAAGCAGGGTCGGGACAGGTTCACAGATCCCACACAATAAGCAACACCTGAGTCAGGAGTGAAGCAGGCTACAACTTTATTAAAGATACAGCTAAATTAAACCCTATCACTCTCCATCAGGTAGCCCAAGGGGGAGCCCTGTCCTGGCGTGAGTGGCTACACCACCACCTCAGGGTGAGTGGCCTCCTTAGAGTGGACCGAGGCCCCCTACTCACAGCTTCCTTCTGACCTGAGAGAGACTCACACCCCTCCTTCCTAGGGAATTTCCTTTTATACCCAGATACAAATAACTTGACAGTGCTTATTAGCAAAAATAGAAGTAAGGAGACAAAGAAAAAAAATGAGTAAAGTCCTCAGTGGGGGAAAAGCAGCTTGTATAGTGGCAACTTCCCCTTTTCCAGAGGAGGCTGAAAAGATTGTGGTTTCAAGCTAGTAGTCCAATATAACTATGAGCTGGTCAATCTATCAGGGGCTACGATCCCCCTGGCCAGTCTAAACTAATGCATGACAATGTCTTCCAGTAGGTGACTACTACACCAGCTGTGTGCAACAGAGCCAAACTCCCCATGTTCCCTGACTGATCCAGCATCTCCCACACTTAGCAGCCTGATCTGGCATCTCAGCCTGACCCTGGCATCTCCCTACATCTCAGCCCACCCCCCCTGGCATCTCAGCCCAACCTGGTGTCTCAGCCAGACCTGGCATCTCCCCACATATCAGCCCGACTCCAGCAACTCAGCCCAGCCTGGCATCACCCTGTAGCTCAGCCTGACTTGGCATTTCCCCACAGCTCAGGACAACACAGCATCTCCTGGCATCTAAGCCCAACCCTGGCGTCTCCCGGCATCTCACGCCAACCCTGGGATCTTCCTGCATCTCAGGCCCACCCAGCATCTCTCACCGTTCTCTGCCAGACCCCCTTATCTACCTCATTCTCAGCCCGCCCCACATGTCCCCCCATTCTTAGTCCAACCCTGCCTGTCTCTCCATCCTTAGCCCAGCCCACATGTCTCCCCCATTCTTAGCCCAACCCCACCTGGCTCCACCATTCTCAGCCCACCTCATGTGTTGCCCCCATTCTCAGCCCACCCCGCATGTCTCCCCCATTCTCAGCCCGACCCTGCCTGTCTTGCGCCTTCTCTGCTCAAACCTGTATGTCTCCCCCCTTGCCCTTCTCAGCCCAACCCTGCCTGTCTGGTTCCCTCTCTGCCCAACTCTGTGTCTCTCCCCTTCTCAAAAAAGACCCCCCCCCCCCATGATATTGTTGTAAAATAAACAAGGAGTCTGAAGGCACTGTTTAAAACTAGCAAATTCATTTATTGGATGAGCTTTCATGGGAGAAAAATCCCACTTCATCAGACAGTTTGAAGATGGGGGTATTTACAGAATGGTAGAAAATAAATGCAGGGCAGTGTAAGACTTAGGACCAGCTCACAGTCTAACAGCAAATCAAAGCAGTTGTTAATATTCAAACACTTGGAAACAGCACATAGAAAGAAAGAAAGAAAGAAAGAAAGAAAGAAAGAAAGAAAGAAAGAAAGAAAGAAAGAAAGTTGCTATTTCTTTTAGATTAGATTGTTTGAAAGCAGGATTAAATCCGGGCTATGGATTTTTATTTTCCCCTTATAACAGGTGATTTGACTTCACTGTCCTTTATGTGCTGTTTCCTGGTGTTTGAGGCTATGTCTACTCTACACTACAGGGCTCTGTTAAGTTGGCTTAATAAAGTCTATTTTAAGACAGCTTAAAGTAGACTTTATTAAGCTGGCTTAGCATGTCCACTTAGACTGCCCATGTCCATACTGGCAGCTGCTAGGTCACCCTAGGAGTGTGCATTGTGGGTACCAGGCCCACAGTGCACCACAGCAGAGGTGCTGCTCTCTCCCAGCCACTCCTTTACTACAGGAAGTGAGTGACCATGCCACCCTCCACACTGTGTGTGGCAACAGGGAGCCCAAGGAGCCTCATGTAGCCCAGTGATGTGCCAGCACAGCACTCCACACCTCCCCTGTGTTGCCCAGACTCCTCTGGCTCTGGACCAGGTGCTCCAGGACAACTGCCAGCGCAGGGGCAGGGCGCAGCAGTTGTTCAGACTCAGGCTATGTCTACGCTTAGAGTGTTAATTCAAATAGACTGAATTCAGATTAGTCAATTCAAACTAATAATTATTAGTTCAAATTCAGTTGTTTCAAATTGATACGGGCACAAAAAACTCCAATTCAAATTAGCATGTCCATGAACCAGATTTGCTAATTTGAATTGAAGGAGGGGCACCATGGGAGGTGTGGAAACATGGCTGCCTAGAAGCGCCATGCCACCACCAAATCCCTTAGGGGCTCCAGTGGTCTGAGCACAGCACAGGGAAAAGCTCTAGCTGCAGTGTGGCTAGAGCTGGACAGTGGGTATTTTTCTCCATGCCAGGCTCAGAAGGCAGGAGCTTGGCAGGGGATGTATTTCCCTAGCAGGGCACCCCCCCACATACAGCAGAGTAGGGGCAGGGGAGAAGGGATTCCCCTGCCGTGTGCTGTCAGTAGGGGTAGGGAGAATCTCTTCTCCCCTACCCCACCTGTGCTGTCAAGCTGGGCCAGGGGAATCCCTTAGCCCCACACTGACAGCACAGTAGGGGTAGGGGAGACAGGAACCTGCACATGGCAGGAGCCCCCTGCTGGCCACACACAGGGCAAATAATCCCCCCCCCCCCATGGCAGGAGTCCCTGCTGGCCACATGTGGGGAAGAGAACCCCATGTGTTGCCAGTGGGGACTCCTGTTGCATAGGGGGGTCCCTGCCTCACACACAACTAGTAGCAGATGAAGCTACAGCACAAGTTGCTTCCCCAGCCCAAGACTGGAGCTCCAGCCTGACAGCAAGGCCTTCCCCTGCTGACAAACAGGGCTGGAACCACAGGGGTTCCTGTTTCCAGCCAGCAGACAAGAACCCCATTGCCATTGGGCGGGGGGGTGTGGAAGCACCCATAGAGCTACTAGTCCTAGGTGCTAAAGGGCTGGATTTCCTTCTAGGGTGTTATGCACCCTGGGAGGAAGGTCTACCCATGTCAATTCAACTCACAGTGAGTTCGAATTGACATGGTCACACTGGGTCAATTTGAACTACTGGGTTCTAATTGACCCAGACTTCAAAGTCAGATGAAGTTTGACCCATTCGAAGTCAGCTTTCATCAATTTGAACTGAGGAGTTCCTCAGTTCAAATTCAGGAAAGCAAGTGTTGCTATGCACTTAATTGAATTAGAATTGATTGACATCACTTTGAATTCAATTCTAAGTGTAGACATAACCTTAAGAACTGAAATGATTAAAAAAAGCTTCCTGATTCACAGCAGAGGTTAGTGCTGCTGACAAGGAGAGCACCACGCAAGCAGGTGGTGCTAGTGGATGTTTAGCAGGGACTGGTCAGTAGGAGTGACAGTGCATGCCTAGCAGGAAGTGAATGGTTTGAGTTGGCAGCATCTATTGTTGAAAAACACCAGCAGAGGGGACTCAGTAAGACCCAGAGGTGGTAGAACACAACTGGAAGGGACTTGCTGAGGCCTCCACCCCCACAAAGTAGATGATAGAACTATGATGGTCAGTAAGGAGGTAATGGAAAAGTGAAGGACACACTGAACTAAAGACAGTGGTGTGGGGTGAGTGCTGCTTGTTGGTTTTGTAGCTCCTGAACTGCACTGTCACCCAAATTACTGCTGTTTTTGGTATTTCCCTTTATATTTGTTTTGTGTTATTATTAAAAGATTTATGACTTGTGCTTGCAAGAGGGGAAGCATCCCCTTCTAGGCCAGTGGTTCCCAACCTTTCCTCTGCCATGGCACACCTTGATACCTTCAAATTTCTTGAGGCACACTGCCATTAAAAAAACCATGAATATTCAAATTAACTTAAATTACTTATGAATATTTATGAACCATGGCAAAGTGTTTTGGAAATACTCCTGTGTGGGGTAGTAGGGGTAGCAGAGCTGGGGTGGCAAAACAATGGAGGTCAGGAGTCTTGTGCAGTAGCAGGAGTGAGTGTGGGGAGCAGAGCAGGGCAGGGGCAGCAAAAGAGGACAAGGGCAGCCATGTGGGGAACAGCACAAGGGTGCCAAGAGAGGAGAGACGAAGGGAGAACAAGAGTGTCTTTGTTGGGGGGGGGGCACAGGGAACCTGGGGAGTGGGAAGGTAGGGCAGTGGAGCATGGCACAGCACCCACTTCCCCCTTCTCCACAGTGGCTCCCTGACACCCAAGGCAAATCCTCACTCCACTGCTGCTCCCTCCCACCCAGTGGGTCCCATCCTCCCCTCCCCCAGCCCCCTTCTGCCTGTGATGGACCCTCCCATCACTGCAGGGGTCAGAACTAGGCCTCCAGCCCCCTGCTAGACCCCCTCAACACAGCCACCCCACCCTCACCAGCTACATCCCCCCAACCAAACAGCCACCCCACCCCCCCAGCTACACCCCCCAACCAAACAGACAGCCTCTGCTACACACACACACCAGCTGCACTCCCCCCCCCAAAGCCCTTACCTGGGCTGTTTGCAGGCTGGCTGACACAAGCTGCTCTGCCCTGCAGGGGGAGATTCACA
The DNA here is from genome assembly GCA_007922195.1 of Podocnemis expansa. Lineage (NCBI taxonomy): Eukaryota > Metazoa > Chordata > Testudines > Podocnemididae > Podocnemis > Podocnemis expansa. Next base: position 9,507 of record ML683146.1, on the reverse strand, counting down.
CACTCCCAGCTTCCCTCCCCTCTCTGCTGGCTGGGCCTAAGGAGGAGCCACCAGAACTCTGCATTCGGGCTGCTCCTACTATTTTTAGGGGCACCCCTGGAATTCCGCGTTCCAATGACTTCGTCTATTTTTAGGGGGGCCAGAAGGCTGCCTGCCTAAAAATAGGAGGCCCCAGAACTGTGTTCCAGTGCCTTCTCCCTTACTTTAACTCCTGCCTTTTCCCAGCCCAGCACCCCCTATGTGGCTGGGCTGAGCAGGGAGGGAACTTAATTTCAGCCCTCAGGGATGCTCGCCTAAGGGCCAGCTCAAGGGATTGTGGCGCCCCAAGCCAAATTTTGATTTGATGCCCCCCATCTCATTCATGGAGGTTGAAAACAGTTTTTCAAAGTGTATAAATCTCCAGCATCTGCCTGCAGAAGGATTTAAAGTGCACTCTGCCTACATGACTTAAGCTGCAGGTTGACTAACAGTTCCTGAGCTGCTAGAAAAGAGTTGAAGAGGTGGGAGCGAGCCTGATCTCCAGGGGAGTTAGGCACTCCTAAGAACTGTCACCTGAAGCCATGTCTGTCTCTTGTCTCACAGTAGAGCCAGCCCTGTGCTCACGGCACACTTTGGGTGTTGCTGTGGCCCACCAGTCTGCCCCTGGACACTGGCTGGGAACCACTGTTCTAGGCACCCAGGGAATAATGTGTGATTTCCCAAGAGACTGGATGGAGGGTTGAGCCAGTAGGCATTGTAACACTGTTTGGGAACTCCAAGTTGTAGAACCAAGCCATTTGTAGCTGCCATCTTGGCCTGGCAGAAGGGTTACACTTAAATAGCCCTTTTCACTAGAAGACCTCAAAGCACGTCACTCTGTAATGTATTTATCCTCGTCAAATACCTGTGAGGTAAGTGTGATGCTGTCTGGGTATAGGGGACTGTTTATGATTATCTTTCATATTAATATTTCATATTTGCAATAATGCATATGTGATATGCCATTGTGGGTGTCAATAGCAAGGCTGTAATCTGCTAAGAATGATTATAGGGTTTATATGTAGGTAGCATGCCTGTATTAGAAATTAGAAATCTATTTGTTTTTATGTATGTTCCAAGTGATTTGTTCCTAAGGCAATCCCAGACTGGGTGTCTGCAAAACTATTGTTCCTCTTGATGGCCCCCTCCCAGCTGCAATGGGCCCAGGAAGAAACCTGTTCGACCATTTACCCAGACTGACCATGTGGTCCAATTCCTTCTTGATCTGGCAAGAACTCTGAGATAAAAGGCAAGGGACCCATCTAAATTTTGTCTTTAGTCTTCAGGCTGCAACCCACAATCAACACTGTGGAATAAAATTAAAACCCTTGCCCTGGGTCACACTGGCATACTCGGCAGGATCCACAGAGCCAGAACATTTGGGTTTTGGGATCAGGACCCCACGCTATTGTGCCCTGGGCCTCCTGGGATAGCCTTCTGAATGTGCCAAAATCAGGGCAAGCTGCAAAACAAGGGGCCAAACCCCCAAACCACTGATGGGTGGTACTTAAACCAGTCTCCCAGTCAGTAACAAAATATGATCTTGATTCCCCCACTCTGGTCATCACTGAGCATAACAAAGCAGAAACAGCCCCCTTACTGCACATCAGTTTCTCTGGTCCCCTCTAGCCCCTGGGTCTCTTTAAGAAACAGGTTCTCCTGATCCAAAGGGCCAGCCACATCACCCAGAACAATATAGGCTTGGATCTTACCCAAAATACCACAATACCAGCCAATCCTTTAGAAACTACAACTAAAGGTTTAATATAAAAAGAAAACAAACAAAATATGAGAGATGTTAAAGGGTCAAAGTGAATCACATATGTACAAATGATTTTGAGTCCATAGAAAGCAAATCCTTGATGATGCAGTAGTTTGAAGGGTAGTCCCACTCCTCTGGTGTGCACCCAGCAGGAGCAGCAGCAGCAGCAGCTGGATGGGTCTCAGTCCTTTGTTCAGTCCCAGGAGAATAGTTCCAGAGGAGAGTGTTGGTTGCAGACAGACTGAAGACTAAAGGCAAAATGGAGATGGATCCCCTGCCTTTTAGCTCAGAGTCCTTGCCAGATCAAAGTGGAGTTAGGCCACATGGTCCGTCTGGGTAAGTGGTCAGACAGGTTTCTTCCTGGGCCCACTGCAGCTGGGAGGCCCCCTGATGGGAGCCATTAAAGGGAACAAAAATTTTGCAGACACCCAGTCTGGGATTGCCTTAAGAACAAATCTCTTGGAACACACATAAAAACAAATAGATTCCTAATTTCTAGTAGAGGCATGATACCTACATATAAACCATATAATAATTCTTGGCAGATTATAGCCTGTCTATTGACACCAGACATGGTATATCACATATGGATTATTGTAAATATAAAATACTAATATGAAAAATAATAATAAACAGTCCCCTAGACCCAGACAGCATCACAGCTATTACTAAATTTTAATATTTGATACGGAAAGAGTTGAAGGTTAAAGTAGTCATAATGAGTGAGCAGCAATCATATAAAGATATGAGCGCAAGAAAAGTCATACATTTGTGTAAAGAAAGAGAAATAACCATTAAGGGCAATGTCTCAAAGCAGAAGTTGAGAGATCTGCTAATGGACTATGATCAGAAAATACGAGCCCTGCCTGATCCAAGCTCAGCCGCAGATGGTGCAAAAGAGAGTTAGCAACCAGACCCAGGGAAGGACCAGCATTTACAGAGAGAGAAAGGTTTGATGGAGCTTCACTTGTTGGAACAAGAAAAAATGCAATAGATGAAAGAGGCAGCTGAAGAAAAAGCTTGTCAAAGGTGAAGGGAGGAAGAGGCAGCATCATGTCTAGGATGAATGGATGAGATACAGATGAAAGAAGCAGTTGAAGAAAGAGCTCGTAAAAGATGAATGGATGAGGCAGCAGCGTCCCACCAAAGGCAAATGGAGTTGGCCTGCATCCAACTCCAGATCCAGGAGGGAAAAAGGATCTGCTTTCACTTGAAAGTTCCTCGACTTCCTCAGTCAAGGAGTGGGAAAGAATCTATCCCCCTCTCAAAGATGATGAGGATATTGAGGGATTTCTATATACCTTTGAAAGACTGTGTGAGGTCCATAAAATCCTTGATGAGAAGAAGATGCCTGTTCTCCTCACCAGACCATCGGAGAGGGGCAGAGAGGTGTTTAATGATATGGAATTGAATGATGCATTAGATTATGGAAAGTTTAAAGAAACTGTATTGCAAAGATTTAAAATTACTCCTGACTCTTACCAGTTAAAATTTAGAAATTATAAGAGATCTGATAAAGTTACCTATACTGAAGTGGCTCACAAGCTATGGGAGTATTTGAAAAAGTGGATTATGGGGGTGGGAGCTCATGGTAGTTTTGACAAGGTGGTGAACTGTTTGCTGAGGAACAGCTCCTGTAAATAGCCCCCCATTATATCAAGGCAGTTGTGCTCGATAAGAAGCCCAATACCATTTTGGAGGCAGCTGAAATTGATGATGATTTCATTCAGAAGAGGAACCAGAACAGGTATAAGTCTCAAGAGAAAAGCAGCCCCCACCCCTCACAGGCGAGAGGAGGATGGGCTCAAGAACAGGATTAGCTCCAGCTTGGCTAGAAAGACTTACTTATTGTACCACATGTTATGGTCGAGGGAGGTATGGGAGCAAGTTCCTCGGTGATCGTGAGAGTGTCCCCGATCAAGAGTCAAGAGACCAGACCACTTTTTGGTTTTAATCACTATTTAAGTAACTTTTATTGTAATTATGTAAAATAACCACTAGGGAGAGTGCTGTAACTATAAATGTGAAGTCTCACTACAACAACTGGCATATATCAGCTAAGTAAAAAAAAAAAAAAAAGGAACCAGCAATTATAACAGTTAAAAATCCTACTACAAGAACAAGATCAAGTTCCTCACAGGACAGATTACCTGTCTAACTATAATTCTATTTCTCTAAGGCATTGAAAGATTTTCCAGGGACAAACTAATAATCCAATAAACAGAAAATCTAATATGATGACACTAAAAATACCTATCCCTACCCCGGTACGTAACCCAAAAGCAAACTCTTTACCCCAGTCTTGGCTAGTACAATTTATTTTTTCTTAGCATATCCCCTGTGAGCTAAACTTACTTCTACGATAGAAAAAGAGTTTCACAATCCTTGTGCAAAAGGCAAATGCACCACCCAGGACTTCTGATTGTGGACTTCAAGGGGTCTGGCTCATGGCTGCCAGGACAAGACTGATGCTAGGGTGCCCGTTTTGGATTGTGGGAGAAGGTTAGAGACAACACAGAACTTTACAAGACACCTCAAAGACATAAACACAAACACGTGATTTTTACCACATCTTGACGTTGCCCTCTGGAGGGTCTTTAGCAGCTGTTCAGGTAACTGATTAAGTCCAACGAGGGACACTGAGGGACTGGTGCTTTAAGGAACCTAGGGATCTGGTTCCCAGCTACAGGGAAGGTAGATTGTCCAGCCCAGTGACTCCCAGACAAAAACTGAATCAAAGAAAAACCAGTACCCTGTGGACCAAAGACCAAACCTAGTGACAGACCGTCTCCTCCCTAGTTGGCCAGGCGAGGGGTATTGCATCTTCCCTTGTGGACAGCAGAGGGTGCCTTGAGCTGGCCAGACCCTCGGTGACATAGCAGGCTCTTCACCTACCACTCCTCCGACTTGTCCAGGTCCTTGTCTTGTCTTTTTGTTTACAAAAACCATACTGACATAGCCTGTATCTCACACGGCTGGGATTTACTTATCTTATTTGTCTGGAAAACAAACTTTTACAACGGTTGCGCTTCCTCATTTCCTTGGTTTTGGTCAGCTTGAATCAGTGTTAAGGGGTTTTTTGCAGCTGCTGGGTCTTCTGAGGAAAAGGTTATTAATATGCCTTTACTTTTGCTCAAACAGTACTTTACATGCAGGCCGGAGTTTGGACATTTATATTTTCCCCCTCTTGCTTCACATCACAGAGACTAAGACCTCTGCCCCAGGGGGAAATCCAGCTTTGTGTTATCTGGGGGGGGGGGGGGGGGGGGGCCGGCCAAAAAAGAACAAAAAGCCCCCACCGGGGGGGCGGGAATGCTTCAAGGTCAGCATCCACCCAGAATAATGTCCATTCAAATACTGTCATTCTAAACACAGAAGGGGATGCTGGCACTGTGTCAGACTCTCCAGTTATGTCTGTGGCATAAGTCAATGCAACCACTTGAGTATTCCCTAGAGGGGGAAAGAAAGGGAGCCTCTCCAGTAGTATGGAGACTGAGACCTGGAGGGGCAATAAGGAATTTATGAAGGGGGCCAGGGTCAATGGGATTATGTGTACTGGGTGGAGGGATTCTTCTTCAGAGATCACCTTGGTTAAAAGGGAATTGGTCTGGGAAGAGGACTACCTGCTGGTCAGGGTGTGACCCTAGTGGCACTTTCTGAATATGTGACAAATGTCCCTTTGGCTAAGATCCATTTGGAATGGAAAAATTTTAGGGGTGACATGGTGATGGGAGTTCAGGAGCTTTTCTCTGCAGACATCCTGACAGAAAATAATATTGTGATTGTGAATGGTAGTATTGATGCCAGAACCCAGCCACAGGTAAAAAATAAATGTAAGTTTTCTGTTACCTGAAATCAATGGGGAAATATGTGAAAAATGGGTATATGATACTAAATTGACTGTGATTGACCAGGAATGCTGAAGCAAATGAGGAAATGTCTGTGGTCTTAAAACTGTAAGGAATAGCAGCTTACGCATGCAAAAGAACAGTTGGTCTAGTAAAGGAAAAACTGTCTCCAAACACAGGTCTGTTGGTAATAATGTTGTACCTGGTAAAAAAGACATCCCTCTCTCCCAGGGAAGATCTACAAACTGCCAGAAGGGCTGGGACTGGGAGCAGAGATCTTCAAAAGATTTACAAGGAAAAAGCAGCAATGTATCTGCTGGTAAAGAATTTGTCCCTAATATACTGTCTGGGAACAAGAGGGAGCAAGGAGTTTCTAAAAGTGTGTCTGGTAAAGGCAGCAAAGCATCTACTGGTAGAGAGATGGCCTCTCAGGCTTTGTCTGTTGGGACAGAAGTAGATCCGGCTTCGAAGGAGATGGTCCAAAACCTGTGTTTGCTGGGGGTACTGGCTTGCCCATTAAGGAAATGACTCCAACCCACAAAAATTTGTCTGGGAACAGCCATGTGTGCTGGAGCAATGAGGAGATGGCAGGTGCAAAGGACTGGACTAGTGAAAGTAGCAGTGTAATCACTGGTAGCAAGTTGGTCTCTCAGGATTTGTCTATGGTACCAGAAATGGTTCTGGTCTCAACTGAAACTCGTGGATGGAGTGTTCCTGAGCCTGGGTCTGTTAGATGTAATGATTTGCCCATGGGGGAAACTGCCCTAACTCCCAAAAGTGCATCTGGGAACAGCCAAGAGGGCGGGGACAATCAAGATATGATTGCAATCTGTTTGGCTATCGAGAATGGCCATTTACCTGCTGAGAGAGATTGTTTCCAGTATTTTGTCTGAAGAACAGATAGAAGATGCCTCTCAGTCCATGTTTACAGAGGACATAACAATTATCTCAGAGTTAAATCTGGATTTAAGCGAAGCCCAGCAAGAATCTGTTAGTGCTCAAGGGAGCAGTGCCTTACAGAGACCCTTCTCTGGACAGAGAAACAGCAAAATTTCTGTGGAAAAGAATTTAGTGCTTGAGGCTGCCTCAGGGGGAGTACAGTCTCCTGATGGCTTTTGTGAACAATCTGGTGCAGCAGGAGGGTGTGGAAGTGAATTGATGAGGTTATCTCAGGAGACTCTTTCTGCAGCACTGTCCAGCCATCAATATGTTAAGAAATCTGGGGCAGAGTCTGACTGCCACAGTGCTTCACCTGTAAATGGATTCACTGACTTGGTTTGTGAAAGGTCTAGTGTGGATACCTTGGAAAAGGTTCCAGATGAAGTGGAAATTAATGAAAAGCTTAAACAGCCCTGTAACCAACTGACTGCACTTGGTCAATGTTTTGGAGAGACAGTGATGTTAAAACCTGACTGTCCGTGAGGCTAACTCAAAGAGTGAACAAAAAATGCTTCAGGATCAAGGGGAAGTAGACCAGCTATTATCCCTGTGTGCTTTGGAAGTATCTTGCAGTCTCTTTGGGGACTCAGCTACTACTGAGGCCACGTGGAATGAAACTTTTAGAACTAAGCATCAGAGCTCTATTTGTGAGATGCTAACTGAAATGTTTAGTGTAACTCTCAGACAGGGTCCAGACTTGGAATTGGCCATGATTGGGAATTTGTAAATTACTAAGAAAGCTAGTGTGTGGCTTATAGAATTTTACCTGACTGATTGGGATGGGAAGATCTGCCCACCAGACTCAGAGCTGCTGGCATGGGAGACATACCTAACCAGACAATGGATCATGTTACCAGAGAGCCCAGGCTTCCAACTTCCAGGGAAGACAAAGGGAAGAAAGAAACTTTCCCCTGGACTGGGAGAATGGGGTTAACCTGGAGGTTTCTGAAGCCCAAAGATGTAATTAAACTAAGATCCTGGGTTACTAAGACCATCAAGGTAAACCAAAGCAAATGGTTAAATATTCAGAGATCCAAGGGGGCCTTGGGCAATCTAGCCCTCTAACATACTATTTGTATTGAAGGCGTAACATAGCTAATGATAATATACGCTCCTATGCTACTGGATATAAAGGTTTATGATGATGTTAACTCTTGTAAGTGATTTTCTGCCAAAGTATATAACATGTACCTTGTGCCCAACATTTTGTAAAATCTTCAGAGCTGTAATAATGCAAATCCAAATTTAACCCTTTTGTGATGCATCCAGGAGTGTCTTGGTGGACCCCTTTCTGCATCAATCTTGTGGGGAGGGGGGTATGATGCTGTCTGAGCTGAGGGGACTGTTTATGGTTATCTTTCATATTAATATTTCATATTTGCAATAATGCATATGTGATATGCCATGTTGGGTGTCAATACAAAGGCTGTAATCTACTAAGAATGATTATAGGGTTTGTATGTAGGTAGCATGCCTGTATTAGAAATTAGAAATCTATTTGTTTTTATATGTGTGCCAAGTGATTTGTTCTTAAGGCAATCCTAGACTGGGTGTCTGCAAAACTATTGTTCCTCTTAAGAGCCCCCATGGGGCTGTGGGTGCTCCCAGCTCCAATGGGCCCAGGAGGAAACTTGTTTGACCAGTTACCCATATTGACCATGTGGCCCAATTCCTTTTTGATCTAGCAAGGACTCTGAGATAAGAGGCGGGGGACCCCTCTCCATTTTGTCTTTAGTCTTCAGTCTGCAACCTGCAATCAACACTCTCCTCTGGAACTAGCCTTCTGGGACTGAACAAAGGACTAAGACCCAACCAGGTGCTGGGTGCACACAAGAGGAGTTGGACTAACCTGCCAACACAGATACTTCAAGGATTTTCTTTCTATGGACTCTAAATCATTTGTTGGTATGTGATTCACTTTGCCTCTTTTACATCTCTCATATTTTGTTTATCTTTTTATATTAATCCTCTAGTTGTCTTTACTAAAGGATTGGCTGGCAGCATGGTGATTTGGGTAAGATCCAAACCTATATTGTTCTGGGTGATATGGCTGGCCCTTTGGGGTCAGGAGAACCTATTTCCTAAAGAGACCCAGTGTCTAGAAGGGGACCATAGGAACTGATGTGCAGTAAAGAGTGTCACACTGTCTGGGTTTAGGGGACTGTTTATGGTTATCTTTCATATTATTTCATATTCGCAATAATCTATATATGATACACCATGTTTGGTGCCAATAAAATACTGTAATCTGCTAAGAATGATTATAAGTGTAACCCCCTTGGGGTCTTAAGGCGCATGGTTCCTTTAAATCTTTGCCCTGTGGGAGAGGGACTGATTGTTCAAGAACGAGGGTGTGGAGCTGAGAGAGAGGGGCTGCAGCCAGAAGTGCTGGAGAGGAACAGTCAGAGAAGCAGCAGGGGGTAAGGCCCTGCCTGAAGCCAGGGAAGACAGAGCGGCTGACCTGGGATGCCAGGCCAGCACCCACAGAAGGACACTGTGCTGGGGACAGTCACCCAAGGACAGAGCGGGATCCAGTGACTGGCCATCTGGAGCTGTGGGGCCATGAGTACAGCACCTGGGACTGAGGGGGGAGGTTGTAGTTAGTTAAGTGGGGAGGGTGTCACTCTGGGTTCGCAGAGAGCAGCAGAAGAGGCATCAGAGGGTTTCCTTTTTCTGGGAAAGTGCTGGCGCCAAAGACTAGGAGTTGCTGGACTGAACTCTGGACTGGAACTGTGCTGGGACTCCTGAATGTTGAACCCCAGGTTCGTGATGTGACTGGGATGGACCGGCGACACCCACCAATGAGACAGACACCAGTTCAATTAAACAAAAAAGCTACTTTTATAGTGACACCTTTAACACCTTCAACTCCTTAACAGTGTAAAACAAGGAGATCTATACAAAAACACTTGTAATCAACTAACAATATGAAGCAAAAAT
>VOCP01054418.1:0-16176 GCA_007922195.1 Podocnemis expansa | reverse complement strand
GGGTCAGGGGTCTCATTGAGGGCCCTGATTTGTTTATTTCCCCAACAGAGGTGATTCAGATTAGTGCAATTACATTTTTTAACTTCAGGCAGCGTGGAACTCCGATGTAGTGTCAGTGCATGTGGATTTCATGCTACCAATTAAGTCAGGCGTGTCAAACTCATTCAGTGTGGGGGGTCACACTGCAAGGCAGGACACCTGTCATGGGCCATGTGGCCACACAGGTTTTCCAACCCCCTCCATGTTCAGAGTGGCATGGGTTCCCCTTTCCTCTCCCCAACCCTGCAAGCTCTCTGACACCTTTCCTTTTCTTTCCCTGGCCCTGTGGGCTCTCCTTCCCAATGCTGGCTGCTAGACTGCCCCTCCCCCGCATCCACTTGTTCTCCTACCTGCTGGTGGCAGGCAGAACTTAGTCACATGCTGGGCTCCTGTCCTTCCCAGCCAACTCATTGTCAGTAATTTGGAATACTGGCCTTTTGTTGGCTTAGGCCCCGCTAGCCTTTGATTGGCTTGTTCCCATGTGGGCCCCAGCCACTTTTTCCTTTTTTATTTGTTGACTGACTGACATAGTGAACAGTTGGGGTGGGGGCAGTGCAGTGACTCTGGAGTTGACCTAGCCTGCTGTGACTGAGACTCTGGTTGGTTGGCAGACCACAACAGAACTGAGCCAAGGTTGGCTGGAGTGCTTCCTTTGTTCCCCTGTGCTGTGACTCGGATCATGTGAATGAGTGAGTCAGAAGCGCAACCAGGGCAGCCACTCTGTGGGCCAGTTCAGTGCACTTTGTGGGCCTGATTCGGCCTGTGGGCCATGAGTTTGACACACTTGGATTAGGTAGTTAATGTTCTTTTCCCCAAAACTGGCCACTAGTGGGCACAGACTATTAAAAAGACAGGGAAGAAAATGAAAGTTTTCGACTTCAGTTATATTCCATCTAGAGCGGGGGTCTCAAACACATGGCCTGTGGGCCACACGCGGCCCTTAAAGTAGTTTCCTGTGGCCCACAATGTTGCTATTGTTACCAATATTTGCAATATCTTTGTATGAAAAGGTTTCAATGGTGCAGCCCTTGGGCTAAATGTACTTGTCCTCATGCGGCCCTCATGGTGATTTGAGTTTGAGACCCCTGATCTAGAGTCCATATCTGGGGACGCTTCCGAGTTAACCCATTGTTTGGAAATGTGAATTCCTGACATGCCAAGCCAGACCTATCCTCTGGGGCTGGGCTGTGCATTTTGGGCCCAGTATCTCACAGGATAGCACCCTTCAGCTAATTTCTAGTTCCAGCAATATTATCTTAGATCAAGCACTGCATTTTCTGGGTGTAGTACTGATTGTGAAAGCCTCTTACTTCTAAAAAAATCCATCCACATGCTCTGGCATTTAAAGGGTAAAATAAACTATCTTGTTTGGAGGCAGTGAATTAAAATGTGGAGCCATTATGGACATAGAAGGATAGAGATTGTAATGACTTATGAGATACCCATCTCCCTGCCCATGCAGGACTGCTCCCTGTTTCTCACTTAAGAGTTTTGTCCATCTGCGTTATAAAGTTTATTCTTTTGGTGATAAAAAGTCTTGACTTATTTTAGTTTATTTTAAATATTTTTGTTGTGCAATGTGCTGCAAGCCAATTGCCATTCTCCAGCCCAGAACTGAGTGCATTTTATTGGTGCTGTGTGGATGTGTATAAAGCTCAATACTGAAACTATTACTTGGGTTGAGTGGGGCAACTTTTGTGATTAAGGGTTTGCAGATATTATTTGTTTCCTCTGAACCATGCTATATGTGATCAATCACTGTAAGTCTATCAGAACACATAAGTACAAGGGGAGTGAATTAAGGTTGCACAGGCAGCCATAATTCGAGCATTTCCTAAATTTTGAGAGCTTCACTTAGCAACTTTAACATCTTTTAATGCAGGGTTTTAAATGTAAATAAAAGCTTTTTAAAAAATTAAAAAGCCCAAAAATGCAATCATTATTGATTCCCCAAAGTGTCAAATTAGCATCAGATTTTTAGATGTAGGCTTCTGTTAGTTAAGAGTGAAGATGACTGGGTATGGAAACTGCAGGATATACGTGATCTTGGAGTGAATACCTCAGAAGAGCTTTGTTTGCATGATGTATTGCCTGAGAGAGCTGACAGAAAAGCTGATCCATGGCTTGGAGGTGAAGTTAGAAACTCTTGTTGAGTTTAGAATTGGGTTTGAGCAGGTAATGGAGGAAAAGTGTGATGAGGCTGAAGGGAAAAGTTCACTCTTGCAGGTGGAAGCTGTAAAGGAAATTGCAAGATGGAGTAAGTTTGGTTTGGAAGCTCTGTGAGAGGCTCTGCGTTTGCTGAGACAACATTAATTACAGAATGTATATTAAGTCATAGATAGTCAGGGAAGCTAGTGGCTTAGATCAATAAGAAGTTAGACTGTTTCTATAGATAAAAGGGTGATCCACAAATTCAGATTATAAAACAATCCCTCCTGCCTGGACCCTGATGGGAAGCTATCAACCTAGTCTGGTAAACAGGTTGATGGGGGCCAGGTAGCCGAGGGGTCACAGGAGTGTGGCCACTCTCATTGGTCAAGGACAGTAATTGTTACCCAAATAAGCTGTAAACAACAACAGAGGCAGGCTAACTATGTGCTGCCTATTAAGTATAATCTAATTGTGTAACCTGCATATTAAGAGTAGTAACACCATGTATGGATTTTAGGCATGATGTAACTTGTATTATGCATAAGCTTGTTGCATTATGTATATCATATTTTGCATGTTAGAAGGTATGTATGACCTGTAATCCCTATACTGGGGGTTCTTGCTCTGAAAGGCTAGCTTCTTTTTCCTCATCTCTGATGCAGTTCCTGTTATTATTCAGCTGAATAATAAACTCTGAACCACACCTCATTCTCTGCTTATTCGAGTCTCAGCTGGGAACAGGCCTTCATCTTTGGGGAGGATTCGTGGTTTCTCTTTCCAGATTGAGAACCCGAACCAGTTTTCCCTCACAAAGCAAAACCAAAGAACTCTGGGGGTTGATTGCTTGGGCAATGAGACTGTGAGAACCAGGCAGAGAAAAAGATGAGCTACTGAAGGAGAAATGGAACTCAGGAATATGTTTGTGGAGTTGGAAAATGTAGAAGGGGGAGAGCAGGTGATAACTGAAGGTGGGAGGGCAAGGAAGAAGAGAAGAGGAGCTAGTCCTATACAAAGAGTGGATGAGCCAATTGAAATACTACCAAATAAGAGCTCTGGGTTGCAGACGATGACAGAGGAGACTGGTAGACGTAGAAGAGATGACTTGAAGTCAGAAGTAAGAGGGGAGAAACTGGAGAATTGCAGCATCACCAGGAAAAGGTCTCTATGATGGGGACGCCTTACTGAGAAGAACAGATAAGCCTGTAACCAGAGCTGATCTGGAGCACAGAAGAGTGTGCTGTCTGCTGGGTGCTAAGATATGGGATGTGGACCTGAAGCTGAAGAGGATCCTAACACAAGCAGGAAAGAATCTACTGTGTGGCCGTGCTGTGCACATTCTTTGCCCCTCAGGCAGCCAGGGCACTTTGAGCCGCTGCTCTGCTGGCCACCTCCTTTGGCTGCAGAGAGCAGCAGAGCTGGCCAGGCACCTGCTGGGAGCCTGGCACCTGGCTCCTTCTACCACAGGCAGAGCTGGTGGAAGGCGCCTCCTGTTCCCAGCAGGCCAGTGCTGTAGGCAGCAGGAGTGTGGCAGAGAGGAGGGACTATCCAGGCCAGAGGGAGATCCCGGTGGCTCTTCCAGGTGAGCCAAGTGGCCGAGCCGGGGGGCATGTCCCAGGGTGGGGTGGGCAGGATCCCGGTGGCATCTGCATGGGGGTTCCTGGCGCCTGGCACCACTTTAACCCCTTTGCCTCCTGGGAACCTTGCACCAGCGCTCTACCCGTGTCCCCTTTGGGTATAGCCCCAGCTCCCCTGCCCCAGCCCCCAACTCCCGTGTTCCAGCCCCAGCTCCCCACCTACTGTCCCAGCCACCCCTTCAACATCCCCACTTCCTGTCCATTTCTTTCTGAGCACCAATATTAGCACTATCGAATTTTGTTGTGCACACTTTATTTTGTTGTGTGTGCAGGTTTCATGACCTATGTGCGCGCACACATCCTAGAGGGAACAGTGCCCTCATCCTACCTGGGCTGAGGCTTGCACATGCATGAAGGGGGCCTGCATAATAAGGGAAGGAGGCCTGGAGATTAGAAGTGTTCCAGGGTCTGTCAAATTATCCTTTAACCACTGATTTCAGATGTGGTATTGGTGAGTAGTGATGATCTCATAGAAAAACTGGTTGTAGGGGACCAATTTGGTTAGAGTGACCATGAGCTAATTCAGTTTATTCAGGATAAACAAAATTCAGGATAAACAAACATTGGTCTTTGATTAGCATCTTTAATTTCAAAAGGGCAAAATTTAAAAAATTAGGGGACTTAGAGGAATGGACTAGGTTGAAGAACTCATGGATCTAAAGGCAGAGGTGGCTTGAAATCTCATCAAGTCCAAGTCGTTGGAGCTATCAAGCCTACACTCCAAGGAAGGGGAAAAAATTCAGGCAAAGGTTGTAGACCAAGTTGGGTGAACAAGCATCTCAGACAGGTGACTGAGAGAGCAGAAAGGTATCTCTTGGAGTTCATAACATGTGGGGAATATGTGAGGAAAGCTAAGTGGAATTGGACCTTACAAAGGGAATTAAAACTAACAGAGAGAGGTTCTGTAGCCATATAACTAAGAAGAGAAGGAAGAAGTGGGACCACTAAGCATGGAGGATGGGGTGGAAGTTAAGGACAATCTAGACATGGCTGAATAGCTACACAAATATTTTGCCTCTGGTTTTTAAAGAGGCTAACGACGGTGTGTGGGAGAGGGGGCCAGGCTGTCCCTTCAAGACAAACGGGGCAGGGACACAGGACCCTCACTTCTGTACATTATGAAGGGCTGGCACCCCCTGGTACATGAGGGGGTGGGGGGAAGAGGGTGAAACTGGCCTGTCCAAGCTGGTGTCGGACTGTGGGGCTGGAACAGGAGAGGTGGGTGTTGTGGGGGAAATCTGGTTCGGGTCCTTAACCTGGAAAGAGGTACCTCAGAGCCTCCCCAATGATGCAGACCTGTTCCCAGCTGAGACTCCAATGAGCAGAGAACAAGGTGTGGTTCCCAAAGTTTATTATTCAATTGAATAATAACCTGACACAGCAAGCTGCATCAGGGGCAAAAGAAAAAGAAGAATGCCCCAAACACCAGGGCAGGTGGTCTTTTATACCTAAAGTTACAGACTTGGAGACAAAGAGAATTCCACTTGGGTTATGTCATAACTCTACTCATTAACAGTTTTCAATTACTACAGTCAAGATTTAATTAACAACATTTCTATCTACTAACAATATTCAATTACCTATTCCATTAACACCAATTATTGATTTAATTAACATGCTTTTATCAATGTTTACTTCCTATCTATCGCTATCCCATCTATATGTAAAGTCTACCTCCTTAGGATATTAGTTCCTCTCAGTATTTACATGATGTAATTAATGTTGTCTCAGTACTTAATGTTGGGTAACCCAGAGTCTTTCCCATAACCCTCCCGCCAAAACTTACTCCATCTTGAGTCAGTCCTGCTCCATGTTACAATTTCTCCTTCACTGTCATGTGGCAGGTAAGTGGAAGGAGTGCCAGAAAGTACCCCAAACATGAGGGGGTAAGCATGTTGTGTCTCCCACGGCAGTTACAGTCACCATTTCCTTGGGGCACCACCATCTGGTGGGAGCTGGGGATCTCTCCTGCCCTGCATGGGGGGGGGGGAGCATGTGGGGATGGAGAAGTAACAGAGGTCAATCTGAATGATCCCACAGAGTAGCTGGTACCAGAAGACTGTATCCTTTATGTGGACTGGCCAGTGGAGGAGGAGGGAGGTCTCTGCCAGTGGGTTTCTGTTGGGGAAAATCTAACTCTGGCCCTCAACTTCAGAAAGAGGCATACCAGAGCCTTCCCAGAGAACGAGGTGTGGTTCAAAGTTTATTATTCAGCTGAATAGTAAAAGGAACTGCAGCAGAGGGAAGCAAAGAGAAGCTAGCCTCTCTGAGCAAGAACCTCCAGTATAGGGGTTACAGGTCATACATACTTTCTAACATGCAAAATATGATATACATAATGCAACAAGCTCATGCATAATACAACAAGTTACATCATGCCTAAAATCCATACATGGTATTACTACTTTTAATATGCAGGTTACATAATTAGATTATACTTAATAGGCAGCATATGGTTAGCCCGCCTCTGTTGTTGTTTACAGCTTATTTGGGTAACAGTTACTGTCCTTGACCAATGAGAGAGGCCAGACTCCTGTGACCCCTCAGCTACCTAGCCCCTGCCAACCTGTTTACCAGACTAGGGTGATAGCTTCCCATCAGGGTCCAGATGGGAGGGATTGTCTTATAATCAACCTTTGTGGATTACCTCTTGTAGCTATAGAAATAGTCTACCTTCTTATCAATCTAAACCCCTAGCTCTCCTGACTTATGCCTTAATAAACTTGTCTAAGCAAACACAGAGCCTCGGACACAGAACTTCCAGACCAAACTTACTCCATCTTTAAACTTCCTTTACAGTTTCACAGCTATTTTCTGGACAACAGAGGAATGTTGAGGTTCAGGAATAATAGATTCAATTACAAAGAGAGCATGCTAATGGTAATTCTGCCCATGTTTCCTCCAGCTTTTCCCTGTTGCCCCTCCCCAACTCCTGTCCCTTTCTCCCCCAGTGCTGTTCCCCACAGCTGCCTTTTTCCTCATCTGTCAACATCCTCCCATTCTCCTCTTTTCCCCTCCTACACTACTCCTGCCTCTGTCCCTCCACCCCCTTGTTGTTCCTCACTTCTCTGCATTAGAGTCAGGTGGCTTCCTCCTCACTGCCTGGCTGCCAACAGAGAGTAGGAAAGATGCAGGGTACAGTGTCCCACAGCAGCTGAAAGGAAGAAGGTCCTGTTCAGCCTTAGAAGTGACCATGCTGAGACAGGGGTGGCACATGTGCAGCTCAGTGGCCATGAAAGAGCTAGACTATGCCAAGGTGGATCTAGTCTTTAGCAATCTTAGGTGCCAAACACCAACGAGTCTCTACTGAGAATGTTCTAGTTGTGATTTGGGGGGGGGGGGGGTTATTGCCCAGTTTGGGTTCATTTTCACAAGGATAGCAAAGGGCATGACCCTGACACCTGGGGGAATCTGCCAAATTTCAAGTCCTGCTGACAGGAAAATTTCTAACGTGGGTAAACCATGTATTTTTTCCTAATTTTGGTTCTTGGAAATGGCTCAACCATATCTGCTGACAGTTCCTGTAAGAAATCAGCCTGAATTAGGCTCCTGACATGGAAAATTTCACCACTGTAAAATTAAATTTCAGAACAGTAGTCAGGGTCTAAAGGAAGGTAACCTTTGTTCAGAGTGTCCCTATATGTGCCAGTTGCAATTAACTGTGTCGTGACTCTCCGAGATAACAGGTTGATGTGCTGCATGCCATCTGATATTCAGTGCTCAGGCTTGAAATACTTGTGGAGACATCAGTTGTTCCCTTCTTTGGGTGGAACAAACAAGGAGCCCTGTGGCACTTAAACTCACAAATTCATTTATTGCATCAGCTTTCATGGGACAAAATCCTACTTTGTCAGATGCTTTGGGTTTAGGTTGCTATTTATTAAGACTTTCCTTGCCTCGTGTTGGTGGGTTCTCTCCCTCAGGTCTATTAGAAGATCTTGGATCAGATGTTTTGATGGAGGCTTTTGGTTCCCTGGAATGCAAATTGAGCCCCAGGAAGTGCCCTGCAGCATAACCTGGAGGAGAAATACTGCTAATAGTTTATTCAGTACTGTATCTGAATCTAAATTGTCCTCTTGTCCCTCTGTGTTGTCCTCATCCATCTGTTCCGTTTTGCAGGGGTCTCAAACTCAAATCACCATGAGGGCCACATGAAGACTAGTACATTAACCCAAGGGCCACACCACTGAAACCTTTCCATACAATGATGTTGCAAATATTGATAGCGATAGTGTCATTGTGGGTCACAAGAAATAACTTTAGGGGCTGCATGCAGCCCTTGGGCTGTGAATTAGACCCCAATCTAAAGTGACAACAGCTATGGTGGGGAAAAGAAGTTTTGAGCCACATTTGTTGTTAGCGCTGATGTTTCCATTAGCCATCTAGGCAGGGTGGTGGAGTCATCAGCCTTTCTGTAACCAGTGTTATCTCAGGGAGTGTTGTCTGGTCTACTTGTCCTATAGTTTATTCCAAAGCAAGGGACTTTCCTGCAACTGGGTATCATTGTCTCAGGCACATACACATCCTGGATAGACTGTGTCTCAGCAGCAAATAGGATGGAGGTCAGGGTGAGTCACAGATCATGGAGAGGTTTTAGATGGCTGATGATTTCTGAAATAAATTACGTGTCTGCAAACTATCCTTGATGGCTACTGAGGATGTGAACTGCATTGCTGGGGAGACAGACCAGGCCAGCTGTAGGCTCCCTTGCTGCTGAATGAAGCCTGTGAGCTCTTTAGAAAATTCAGTGGCTGTTTCAGAACAGAGGCTGCTGGAAATCCAAGGGAGGGCCATTACCGTGTCTCTGATACCAAATGCCATCCACAGCAGGAGACAGGGAACTTGCCAATGAACTGTATTGATGGGTGTTGTGGGGGGAGTGTCTAAAGATGGAGTAAGTTTGGTCTGGAAGTTCTGTGCCAGAGATTGTTGTGTTTGCTTAGACAAGTTTAGTTAGTCAAGGGTGCTAGGGGGTTTAGATTGATAGGAAGTTAGACTGTTTCTGTAGATACAAGAGGTAATCCACAGAGGTTGATTATAAGACAATCCCTCCTGTCTGGACCCTGATGGGAAGCTATCAACCTTGTCTAGTAAACAGGTTGACGGGGGCCAGGTAGCCAAGGGGTCACAGGAATTTGGCCACTCTCATTGGTCAAGAGCAATAATTAGTACCCAAATGAGCAGTAAACAACAACAGAGGCGGGCTAACTATATGCTGCCTATTAAGTACAATCTAATTATGTAACCTGTATATTAAAAGTAGTAATACCATGTATGGATTTTAGGCATGATGTAACTTGTTGTATTATGCATGAGCTTGTTGCATTATGTATATTGTATTTTGCATGTTAGAAAGTATGTATGACCTGTAACCCCTATGCTGGGGGTTCTTGCTCAGAGAGGCTGGCTTCTCTTTGCTTCCCTCTGCTGCAGTTCCTTTTATTATTCAGCTGAATAATAAACTTTGAACCACACCTCGTTCTCTGCATATTGGAGTCTCAGCTGGGAACGGGTCTGCTTCAATGGGAAAGCTCTGGTGTGCCTCTTTCTGCAGCTGAGGGCCAGAGTTAGTTTTTCCCCAACAGTGTGGTGTCATTGGTCTCTCTTGTGTCCCATTGCTAGAATCCAAGTTAGTGAGCTGAGGTCAGTTCTGCACTTTGGTGGCTATTCTATGGTGGTTGCCTGAAGAGCCTGTTAGATGTTGTGGGACAGCTGATGTGATGGGAAAGCTGGCTGATGCTATGACCCAGTGGTGTGGTGTGCAGCCCAGACATAGGGTGAACTTCTGCTTGCTTTCCCACTTTGATCTGGGCCACCATCTCAGTGACTAAGTGGCCATTGTGTCCAGTGAGCTCAGTTAGGTGATGCTGTAACACAGACTGCAGCATGTCCAGGTCCAGTTTGAACGTCACTCTCTGACTTGTGAGTTTTGCAGTTGTCCTCCTTTGTTCCTCACCAGCCCTGTTTCTACACCTAAGTGTTTTTTATGTGATCTGCCTTTTAATTGAACCATGTGGCTTTTCTAGTACTAACTTCAGTTTCCGTAAGATGGTATGAGTGGGCTGAAACCCACCAACCTTATTTAATTTTGGGTGCATCCTAGGTTCAAAAAATGGAAAGTACCTAGATCCCACTAGATGTTGTATCTCTTCTTCTAGGATGGTCCCACTGAAGAGGAAAATAAGGTGTTGATGCTCGTAAATCCAAGGGACTTTCTCAAGCATATCTTTTCTCTGACTCAGGTAGTGTAAACCTCTGCATGGGTAGGGAGAAGTGCCTTTTAACAGTAACATGGTACGAGAGGGTTATTCCAAACCTGTGTTATGGAATGCACAGCTGCGGGTGGAGAGAGCTGTGGAACAGAGCTTACTGTGCCCTTTTGGGCTTAGCTGGGGAAGTTCTGTCTCCTGATATAGTCTGGGACAGATCATGGCTTTATCCAAGGGGGCTTTGGCAGTCCAGATCCACCACTTTGGGTGTGTTCGCATGCAACCTCCAAAGCACACAGCTTGAAAGACACACTGTTTGTAGGCACAGTGATTTGCACCTAGTTATTCCTGCAGCCACATATGGCATTTTATTGATCTGCTCTAGGAAGACAAGACCCTGCCTGGGGAGCTTACAGTCAGGTTCCAACAGCTGCAGTAGAAAATGAAAGGCCAAGCTGGCGCGGGCAGTGCCCAAGAGGAGCTCAGTGATGGCAGCGTGAACAGAAGGGAGGAGTGGGACCTATGCCAAATGTAGGGTGTGTCTTGGAGAATGGATACAGTAGCCCTGTATTCCAGCAGCTGGACAGAAATCAGAGCTGAGACACTCTGGCTCCCATCTCTTCCTAGGGACTAGGCTAACGGTGCATGGCTTATGCATGCCATTGCTCTCTGTGCTTGCTGGGGAGGAGGACATGCTGCTCTCATAGACTGTGATTCGCTTGGTTTGTTTCAGAGTTTGAGAGAAGCCCCATCAAAGAGCAGCCCTGATCTGAGCCACTTGTTGCCTCTGGACTGTCTGGAGGGCTCCTCCCTAAAATCCTACAGCCTGGCTGTCATTGGACTTGGCACCTCCAGATGGTATGATGGGCACTTTGGGAGCAGGGTTGGAAAGCTAACACAAAGAGTATGGATGAGGCTGTTTGTGGGAAGCAGACATTTTGTGCTACCCTTCAAATCTCACTGTCTAGGGAGTAGCTGCAAAATGTGCTGCGCCAGCAGCTAGCTCCCTGTGCCATGCAACAGACATTTGTGTCTGTGAGACAACTGCTTGTGTGAGGAAGTGCATGCTCTCAAGTGTGCCCATCATGTGGGCCAGCAGTGTGTTGATTGTTTCAGGATCCAGGGTCTGCTTTGCAGCTGCACTGTAGATATCAAAGTTTTAAAATGATGCCTGGAAACCAGAGCTGTATTAATGCAGGCTTTAAAGGGGCTGAAGCCCTGGGCCGTAGCCCAAAGAGAGGCCCAGAGCTCTAGTCTCTAAGGTTCCTGCTTGATCTGCCCCACTCAGTGTAGGTAGGGCTCAGGGGAGCATTGGGAGGGTCCCTGCCACACTGGCACTGGATGACGTGCTGATTCCACTTTCCTGCTCCACCTCTGGGCTGGCTTGGTGTGTCTCCAGGTGTGGAGCAGGCCAGTGCCTGTTTGCTCCAACCAGAAGGTGGGGCAGGCTGGTGTATGGTGCTGCCTTCTGGGGCCCTTGGCTCTGGGGCTGCACCAGAGGCTGTGCCATGTGCCATCTGGTGCCATCCTCAGGGGCAGACTGGCTGGCGTGGTGCTGGGGCACCCATTGCCCCAGAGGCCATCCCCCCAGTAACAGTCTGCCTGCCTGCCACTGTGGGGGGTGACCAGAGCCCCATGGTGGTGGTGGGGAGGGTTTGAGGCCTAGGTGGGGGGCAGCTTGAAACCCTGAGGAGAGGTAATCCAGCCCTGGTTAAAATGGTGTCTTTTTAACCCCACTGACTGGCTGAACGAGAGAGACGGTAGTGTGGCAGAGGTGCTTGAGTAATCTGACTGAACATCAGCATACATTGTGGTCCCCCCTCGCTTAAAACTTCGTCAGCAGCTAGGTAGCCAAGGCATAGGCCTTCACTGGGTTGACCCGCTAACCATCTTGTGAAGTCACTGGTGTGTGGTGTACCTTATGGGGAGGGACAGATGGATGTTCCTCACTTTTCTGGATTCATGCAGACACATGGTGTGGGGTGCACCCCTCCCCCCCAGTGGTCATTTTAGGTCAGCTGAAACTTTGTCTATAGCAGAAAGAGCAAATCCTTATATCTGAGTGTCTTCCTTTGCAAAGACAGTGGCAGTGGCTCAGTCTGCGCCAGCACCATTCTAGGTGCCCTCTCAGGAGGGCTCCAACCCCACAGCACCCCTTAGCTTCTCCCCACCCAGGGCTTCTTTTTCTCTACCTATTGCTGCCTGTCCACCAATCTAGAGAAGTCTCCCTCCCACTGGCCACTCAGGCCCGGTGCTGAACCACGCAGAATGGACCTATATCCCAGATGTCAATCCATCCCTGTGTGAGACAGAAGGGAGAGCTGGTAACATAGGATGTACAGCCTGGTAGAGGAAGTTATAGAGATTATTTGTCTTCAGCATGTGGGTAGGTGGTCTGAGTCAAACTAAAAAGCCTCCTCTCTTTTGCTTGAGGCAGAAGGAGCTGGCAGAAGTAGGAGGGAAAAGCTGGATTCTAGCTCTGCCAGGAGTCTGGCTAGTCAGTCCACCATCAGGAGGTGATTATCCTGCAGAGGGAGCATCAGGGGAGATATGAGTGATGTGTGTTGCTTATGCATAGGTATAACCATCATCAGGGCAGGCAACGGGCACTAAGACATGGAGAGCAGAGCAGAAAGGAGGATCCTTGGTGTCAGCCCAGCCCAGAGCTGTCTATGATGCAGCAGGAGATAGAGCAGGTGAAAATAACAACAGGCCTTGATCTTTTGAACCTTGCTCAAGGGTGGGTGGGGGTGAGCCATGCAGGTGTTAGTAGATATTAATGGAGCTGGGGTTACCCTGTACGAGTAGAGGGGTGAGGAGGAACAGGGATGCCCGGGAGATGGGTTGTGAGGATTTGGAGCCTTCAACCCTTAAGATGCTGGCTCAGGTCTAGTCCTGATTGGTAGAGTCTGCCTCACCTGAACACTGCGCAAGGAATTCTCAGTCTCAGTGCAGTGCCTAGGACAGGGTTCTCCCTTAGTGCAGCCAGCCTCCCCGCTTCCTGGTGCTTTCATTAGAGGCCCTCCCATCTCTGCTGAGCACTGGAATGGGACTGTGGGGATTTTTGCAAGGAGCAGCTTGGGTGAATCTCACACTGCTCCTGCTCCTCTCAAACCCACACACTGAGCTTTTTGTTCTCCAGCAAGGTCGTGCCAGACCCTTTCACCAACCCTGAATCCACCCACAAGAACGGAAGGTTACTTACCTGTAAGCGTCCTCCTTTCAGGTGGTCTGCTCACATACATTCCCGTGTAGGTGTCTACATGCCACAGTGCATGGCTGCCTAGAAGCTTTTTGCCTTAGCTTATTCCCATAGGATCAGTGGCCAACGCCCCCTCTGACCTGCGCACCTGTGCAGTACATAGCTGGCCCTAACCCTAACTCCCTTCAGTTCCTTCTTTCTGCTAACTCCGAAAAACAGGGATAGAGGGAGGGTGTGGAATGTATGTGAGCAGCCCATCTCGAAGGAGGATACTTACAGGTAAATGACCTTCTGTTCTTCTTTGAGTGCTGCTCACATCCATTCTCATGTAGGTGACTTAAAAGCCATATTCAGGATGGGGGGCAGAGTTCAGGTTTCCCCACTCGTAAAATGCCCCTGCTAAGGGCAACGTCATCTCTTGCTTGCTGGACAATTGCATTGTGTGATGTGAAAGTATTCACTGAGGAGCAGGTCGCCGTTTTGCATATGTCCTGGATCAGGACTTGTTCAAAGAGGGCCATGGAGGATGGATGTGGTCTAGTCAAATGGGCCTTGATTTTCCCTGGTAAGAGGGTGTTTGTTCTGCAACAGCAGTCTTTAATGCAGCTCATTATTCATGATGAGATGTGTTGGGACATCACTGTTTGGCCCTTCACATGCTCAGTGGCCGCTATGAAAAGCTGGATCATTTTGTGGAAGGGTCTAGTTCACTCGATGTTTGTGGCAAGTGCCCTTCTGATATTGAGGGTGTGCCATTTTCTCTGGTTTTCAGTAACCTGTGGGTCTGGGAAAAACACTGGGAGATGGATATCCTGATTTATGTGGGTAAGAAGGCTGGAGGAGGGTGGAGTTGCACTTTGTTGGCATGGAACACCATATATGGGGATTCTGAGGAGAAGGCCCTTAATTCCAGCACCCTCCTTGCTGACGTGATGGTCCCTCTGGGACCAGGTTTAATTACCATTATTGGACTGGGTCTACGACCTGGGGGCCAAGTCTCTAATCCTCTGAAGAACCTTGTTTCAATGGGTGTGAAAAGGGGGTCACCACCTCAAGGGAGTTTTGGAAGGCTAAGATAGCTGCCAGGTGTTCCCTGCGGGAGGGAAGCTTCAGTCCCTTCTCCTTTAGTTCTAGGAGCTAATTGATATGGCATGGATTGGAGAGAACCTTGGGGATTTCCTCCCTTTCGGAGGCCCAGATGGAGTACCATCTCCACTTTGCCCCATAGAAAGGAGGACACTGTTGTGGTGGGGAGGCGGTACAGTTCTGAAATTATGGTAGACATGGACTGAAACATGGATGGGGCACTGCAGAAGAAAACCAGCTTGATGCTGACTGGCGCACCAGGAGTCCAGTCGGCACAGGGAGTGGCTCCACCCACCAACCTGGTACCGCCTAGCCCACTGCCAGCACCACAATCCGGCACTGGGGACTGTTCTCCCAACCCGGTGCTGTCCAGCCCGCCTTCGGTACCGCATTCGGTGGAAGACTACTCCCCGGCCTCCTCCCCCTGTTCCTCCCGGGACGTGTCAGTGCCATGCTCCCAAGCTTGGAGGCCCCTTCCTATGGATTGGCGTTGACTTCACCTCCAGCCTCGGTACACTCTTATCAAGATGGTGATAAGGGTAGGAGAGCATTTAGGAAAACGGCGCCGTAAGCACTCTCCCTCACTCATGTACCGCATTGCAACCTAGTTGAGGCTGTTCCCGTCTGTGCCATCTGGAGGCTGGAGCATCTTTTAGCAACTGGTCACGTGATTGGCCAGACATGGCCGCTGATGATACCTTAGTCTCACAGCACCTCTCCATCCGGTCCCCCTCGCAGACCATGGACTCGGGCTTCTTGGATGATGAACCTGATCCCGACTCCACACGTCGGAGTAGATCATGGGCCCATTCTTCCTCTTCGCCTGACAAATACATTTTTGAGAGACTGACTGACTGTAACGAGGACTCTCGTGCCCACCAGGAGTTGCTACGCCTCATGACAGCAAACCTGAACCTGGAGCTCAGGGTTGTCCAAGAGGAGACGAACCCCCTCTTTGACATTGGCCAGAGAGCTCCACCTGCTAAGGTGTCTGTACCACTCCATGAAGGAGTATACAGTATTGTCAAGGCCCGCTGGCAAACCCTGTCCTCAATCCTGCCGGCAGTGGTGTTGCTGGCACTGGGCACCCCAGGGCACGTGCCCTGAATCTCCCTCATGGAGCCCCGAGTCTGTTTTGGACCCCCAGTTCTGGCGCTGAGAGCTGGGACCCCAGCAGAGCTCTGTGACTGTGAGCTGCAGTTTCCCCTCCCCCGCCAAGGTGCTGCAGCCAGGTGTGTGACTCAGCCAGGGGAGGGGAGGGGCCGAGGGAGAAAGGGAGCCACTTTCAAACAAGCAGCTTCTCCGGCATGGGCTTCTCTCTGCAGGACGGAGTAGGTAGGAGTTGAGGGGGTGGGCTGGAGGCAGGGCTGTTCTTAAGGGGGAGCAGGAGGGGCAACCACCCTGGGCCCTGCACTTTGGGGGGCCTCACACTTTTGGGGGATCCCACACAGCCGGCTGGAGTAAGGAAGCAGGGAGCTTTTTCAAGCTGTGGGACTAGGGAGCAGCTCTGGCTGGTCAGGGAAGGGGGAAGGGAATTCAGACAGGCAGCGTTTGGTTACAGTAACTCTTAAGTAGCCACCTTCCCACAACTGCTCCCTGAGGGGAAGAGAAAGGGCAAATGTTGAGATAAAACTTATGGAAAAAAACAACAAGCAGTTGTGTGGCACTTTAAGACTAACAGATTTATTTTTTGCATGAGCTTTCGTGGGAGAAAATCCCATGTCGTCAGATGCTTTGAAGATGGGTGAACTTCCAGAATGGAATAAAAACAAATGCAAGGGGGTGTAAAACATAGGATCAGGTCATACAGTAACAGCAAATCAGAGCAGTTGTTAGGTTCAAACCCTGGGAAGCC
>VOCP01054414.1:0-10949 GCA_007922195.1 Podocnemis expansa | reverse complement strand
GCTCTGGAGGGCTGTGAGGTGTAGTGGCTGGAGCAGGGGATGCTGAAAGTGAGCCCTAGGACTCCTGGGTTCCCTCTGGCTCAGGAGGGCTGTGAGGTGTAGTGGCTGGAGCAGGGGGTGCTGGGAGCCGGGACTCCTGGGTTCTTTAGGCGAATCTCCTGACTTCCTCTGAGAATAACGGGGGTGCTGCCAAGTGGGGAACAGAGTCCCAGGTCTCCGTGTCTTCTGGTCCCCCCATCCAAGTGGCACTGCGGTGGGGGGTGCGGGACGCTGTGGGGGGGGGCATAGCCTGTGACAACCCCTGGCTTGGTTGCGATGAGCTTCCCTTGCCCCCCAGCTCCGGGGAGCGCAGGGCACAGAGTTTGGGGCTGGGTTTCATTCATCCTTTCGGTCAGACCCACATCCCAAAGAGAGAACAGGGGCGAGAACCCAGGCGTCCCGCCCCCAGCCTCGCTGTGACCCCAGACCCCAGTCCCCGCCCCACAGTCGGGGAGGGAACCAGGCGCCCGGGCTCCCAGCCCCACCAGTGACCCCCCCAGGGGGCACGCTGGGCGGAGCTGCGGGGAGGCTCTTCCAGCGCGGGGCTGCAGCACCGGGATCCTGCCAGTGCCGGTGCCAGCCCGGGCCATGGCCACTCGCTGGGGCATCTGCTCTGCTGGGAAAATCAGCCACGATTTCCTGGTGGCTTTGGCGATCCTCCCGGTCGAGGAGCATGAGGTGGAGGAGGCTGGGCTGGTGGGGGGCTGCGGAGTGAGAGGCACTGGCAGAACTGGGGGAAACCAGGGCTGGGGGAGCAGGGGGCTGCAGGGCGGGAGTCAGGGGCACGGGCAGAGTGGGGGTGTCTAGGGGCTCCTACCTGCTACACCTGACTTAGCCCCCAGAGGTGGGTAAAGAACCCAGGTGTCCCTGGGCAGATAGATGGACCTTCCCCCTGGTCCCAAGTTCAAAGGCTCAGCTTTCCACACCAGTCCGTTCTGGTTCCGCTACAGTTCTGGCACCAAGTCCTGTGTCCCCCTTCATCTGTGCGGTGGGGAAAATCAGCCACCGGTTCCTGGCAGCCGGGTGAACCCCTCTGGGCCAGGAGAACTTGGCGGGGAGGGGGGGTCCTAGCAGGAGGGTTCTGGCTAGGGTTACCAGATGTCAGGCAAAAGGAGGACATGTCCTCCTTTTTACTTTCATGTCCTCCGTCCAGCAGGCATTTTAAAAATACATGAGTTTGTTTAGCTTTTTACTTATGGGGTTAAAGTAAGCCGGAATGCCCCAATATTCCCTCTAATTACTCGTAGACTGTGTGTGCAATTTCTTTGTGTGCGCAAAAACATTTCTTTGTGAGCACCAATATTAGCACTATTGAATTTTTTTGTGTGCACTTTATTTTGTTGTGTGTGCAGGTTTCATGACCTGTGTACATACACACATGCACACAGCTTTGAGGGAACAGTGCCCAGCGCACCCTATTTTTAGGGGGAAGCATTCCAAGGACCCCTCAAAACAGAAGAATATGACATTAATATCACATTTTCTCCAAGTGTCCTCCAATGTCCTCCTTTTTGTACTTCCCTGTCTTCCTTTCCATGCTTTGGTATCTGGCAACCCTAGTTCTGGGGGATCACAGCCTGTGGTTCAGAGGGATCCTGGAGCCCAGAGGGAGCTGCAAGGGTTGTGTAGAACTGTGGGAGTGGTAATAGGCAAGCGGTGTGAGGAGAGATTAATGGGAGTCTTGTGGTGGATGTGCAGGGGGAGCCTCTAGAGACAGGGAGTCCATCCCCAGTCTGTGGGGGGAAATGGGGGCTAGTGGTTAGAATTGGATCTTTTGCTCAGTGTATGCTGTCTGGAAGGGGGTTGGGTCTGGGGGGTCCTGGTTGTCTCCTCTCCCTTCCTTAATGTTCCCTCTGCCCCTGCAGGTTGTGGCCATTGCTGCTCGGGACCTGAGTCGGGCTCAGGAATATGCCCAGAGACATGGGGTCCCCCGAGCATATGGGAGCTACAAGGAGCTGGCACAGGACCCCAATGTGGGTGAGTCACCTGAGACTCCATGGGTAGGGAGCTGCTAAGAGAGACCCCTGGGGGCTGGGACAAGGGACTTTTCCCTCTAAGGGGTGCCAGTCGCCATCCAGCCCCAGTGCAGGGGACTGTCTGGCTCCGTGGAGTGGGGAATGGGGCCCATGGGGCTTCCTCTTCATGGGGACAAGACAGAATGTGGAGAGGTAAACAAGAGTCAGGACTCCCTTCTGACTCTCGTGGGACTCCCTGTGGGCCCTGGGAGACGTCCTGGCCTCAAGGTAGGGTTGCACAAGTTTGTCATGGGGGTCCACTGGTCAAACCGGGGGGCTAGGAGTCAGAACTCCTGGGTTCTCTCCTTGACTCAGGGAAGGGAATGGGGACAGTGGTTGGGGGTAATGGTACTGGGAGCCAGGACTCCTGGGTCCTACTCTCATTCCCCTCATCCCCTTGCAGATGTGGTTTATGTCGGGGTCATCCAAAACCAGCACCTCCCTGTGGGACGGCTCTTCCTGGAGGCTGGGAAGGCCGTGCTTCTGGAGAAGCCCATGGGGATGAACGCAGCAGAGGTGAGGGAGTTGGGGCAGGTAGCCCGAAGCCACGGGGTCTTCCTGATGGAGGTGAGTTCCAAAGGGGCAGCTGTGTTGGTCTAGTAAAGCAAAAAAAGCAAGGAGTCTTGTGGCACTTAAAGATGAACAGATTTATTTATTGCATGAGCTTTCATGGGAGAATATCCCACTTCATCAGCGTCTGATGAAGTGGGATTTTCTCCCACAAAAGCTCATGCGATAAATAAATTTGTTCATCTTTAAGTGCCACAAGACTCCTCGCCTTTTTTTCCCCTCTGATGGAGGTGAGTGTCCGCATAGAGACCCTCTGCAGCCTAGCACCACCTAGGGGCAGTGGGGGCCAGCCCTGACAGCAGGAAGAGAGTGTCCTGTGCCAGAGATGCCCAGGGATGGCTACCCATAAGAGTGAGATCCAAGGCCAAAGTGAGAGACCATCTAGAGACCCTGTTTGGGGGACTCCCCTCTTTAGTTCTCACTAAGAGTCAATAGGCCAGCTTTTGAATCCACCCAGCACTTAATAGTTTGCTTTAACCCATACCCAGCTTAATATTGCACAAAAAACCCTTCAATATCCTAACCCATACAGAAGTTGAGGGCACATGACAATTCTGTCTGCAGTGCAAACCAGCCCATCTTAAGAACAATTATTTGCTCCTTGGAGCCAAAGCCAGGTGGTTGGAGATCCCTGAGGACCTCAGTGAATAGTTGCTGGTTTAGGCATTTAGTCAGAGGAGAGAAAAGAGAGATATTCAAAACTAAGCTGGTTTTCTAGCAGTCTAACAAAAAGGAAATGGTTTCATCAACACAATTAGATGTTTATTTTGCACATTCCCCTGTCCTACTGACAGTCTGTTTGGAAACCACTTCACAGCACAAAGATTGGGTTTATGTACTGCTCACATGATATTGGCAGCAAATTTAAATTAGGTAACCAGGTTCCAAACTAAAGAAATGCAAAGTAAATGAATTAAATTCAAATAAAACACAAGCCAAGAGTGCAGTCAGTGAATGCAAAAATAAAGCATTACATTGAACATCATTAATTTGAAGCTAACAAACTGTAAAGAAGTTCCAAAGGGGCAGCCGTGTTAGTCTAGTAAAGCAAAAAAAGCAAGGAGTCTTATGGCACTTAAAGACTAACAGATTTATTTATCGCATGAGCTTTTGTGGGAAAATATCGCATGAGCTTTTGTGGGAGATGCTTTGAAGAGGGAGAACTTACAGAATTAGATGAAAATAAATGCAGGGGAGTGTAATACATGGGATCAGGTCATACTGCAACAGCAAATCAGAGCATTTGTAAGGATTCAAACTCTACGAAACAGCACACAGAGGAAGGTTGAAGTCAAATTACCTGTTATAATGTGAAAAGAATCCATAGTTACAATTCAGCCCTGCTTTTCACGCAATTTAATTTGCATATTAGTTCAATTTCCACTGTTTCTCTTTGAAGTCTCGTTCCACATTTCTTTTAATATCTGATTTGGTTCCCCATTTTATCCATGTCCTTTGTGGCATTACTGGGAAGCCCTGGTTGCTGCTTTTAGAACTTTTTTGGCAGGCCAGCGCCCCATGTAGTCTGAGATTTGCTCTGAATGTCAGCTTATTGTTTTGAACTAGACTGAGCGTTCTCTCGGGTCCTGCATTTTGAGTGGGGGAAAACTAAGCCAAATCTGCCCACCCTGCCCAGGCAGTAATGGGAACGCCTGAAGACTGCTTTCAATCTTACTAAGTGCACATAGCGTTCTTTCTGCACAGTGCAGTTGCTTTATCTGCATCAGTCTGTCGTGCTGCCTCTTGTCATGGCCGACTGAAGGACAGCTGATTTCAGCATCACCAGGTACTCCCCAAACTCTAAATGTCTCTCTCTCTCAGTGGGGAGAGAGACTGAAGCTGTGTCTTCACTGACAGTGGTGAATTTGCAGATCTTCGGAGGTCACTATAGTGTCAGTGAAGACCTGGAAACACTGCTGTTGCTAACGCTCCTCGTTCCAAGGGAGCATCTCCCATGCAGACCTGGCTGCACTAGGACAGAAGGCTCTAGGCAGCACCTGAGGAGCAATATTGGAAATATTTCAGGATTTAGAAGTGAGGTAAGCTTGGGATGACCTACTCCATTTCTCCCTCCCCCCAGGCATACTGGACCCGATTCTTCCCAGCCTCAGAGCGGCTGTACTCCCTGATCTCCCAAGGGGTGCTGGGTGAGCTGAAGATAGTGAGGGCTGAGTTTGGGGTTCCCCTTTTCAACTGCCCCCGTGTGATATATAAGGAGCTGGGGGGCAGTGCCATGCTGGATATCGGCTGCTACTGCATCCACTTCGTCACCATGGTCTTCAGCGGGGAAAGACCAGAGTCTATCATCGCTTCCGGCTTCCTCTTCCCCACCGGTAATGGGGGCTTTGGGTCAAGAGTCAGGGGCACCAGCAGAGCTGTGGGGAGAAAGCCTAGGGCTGAGCCCATTCCACTCTCTTCCCTTCCCAGGCGTTGATGAAACGTTGTCCGTCATCCTGAACTACAAGGGAAAGCGCCAGGCCGTGATCACCTGCTCCATCATGGGCTTCCTGCCCAACCAAGCTGCTATCAGTGGCACCAAGGGCATCATCAAGGTACTTGTCTGTGGGAAACTGAAGCTCACAGAAGGGAGTGTTGTGTAGAATTCTGCAGTCCTGGCTCCTAGCCCTCCCCCCATGCTTGCTCACACCACTAGATTCTTTCTTGCCCTGCAGCTGCCATCCTACATGTGGAGCCCAACTGAGCTGGTGGTGAATGGGCAACATGAGGAGTTCCCTTTGCCTGCTCCCTCCCAGTCCATCCACTTTCCCCATAGCACTGGGCTATGCTACGAAGCTCAGCATGTGCGCCAGTGCTTGCTAAAAGGTAACCTGATGGGGCACTGCTTTGGGGGAGCTCACAGTACTGGAGTCCACAACTGGGAAAAAGCCCTGGGGAAGCTCTTGGTGCTGCAGTCCTCAGTTGGACTGCTGCTCCAGGAAGTTCACAGCATCAAGGTCCCCAGCTGGGGCATTACTGCAGGGAAGCTTGCAGCACTTCCAGTACTGACACCTCTTTCCATTCCCAGGCCTGAAGGAGAGCCCCATCGTAAGCCTGTCTCACTCTGAGCTGGTGGCCTCCATCATGGATGAGGTGCTGCGGCAGCTGGGGGTGATGTACCCCCAAGATCAGGTGTGATCCACACATCCCACTCCCTGGGAAAGGGAGTCCCCTTTGTGGAGGCTCTGCCAGGGGCCCAGTGCTTTGGATGCAATTATAGGTTTGGCTGATAAAAGTAACAGTGTGGATATAACAGCCTTTCACCTGGTGTGTTATTTGACATGGCACCATGTAACCCTGTGGTTAGAAAACAAGACTGCTGTAAAAAGAACATGGCCTGTGTGAAATGAATTAAAAAGCATCTAATGGCTGGGTTTGAACATGTACCTGTAAGCAGGGAAGTACCACTGAGCTAGGGTATTTCTAAGAAGGTCCAACTGGGATTGGTTTTAGGCCCTGTGCTAGTTAACAGCTTTATTGATGACCTGGAGAAAAGCATGAAATCATCCCTGACAATATTTGCAGAGGACAAACAAATTAGGGTTGCGGGATACAGAGTAATGGAGATCCACGGGGGAATTAGGCACGAGGGCCCAGCTTGCGTGTTAATACAGCTATAAATGTGAGTGTCCTCACAGGACCAGAGAACGCTGGCTGCACATCCATGCTGAGGGTCACTAGGAAAGGGGACTGACTGGGGGGGTAGGGAATCAGCTGAATCTGAGCTCCTGGGGCAGGCTGGGGCCAAAGGAGCTAATGGGGTCTTGGAATCATTGAATCATAGAATCCTAGGGTTGGAAGGGACCTCATAGGCCATCTAGTCCAACCCCCTGCCAGAGGCAGGACCACTCCCACTAAACCATCCCAGTCATGGTTTTGTCCAGCCGGGCCTTAAACACCTCCAAAGATAGAGACTCCACCACCTCCCTTGGCAGCTCATTCCAATGCTTCACCACTCGCCTAGTAAAAAAGTTTTTTCTAATATCCAGCCTCGACCTCCCTAACTGCAACTTGAGACCATTGCTCCTTGTTCTGTCCTCTGTTATTACCGAGAACAGTCGAGCTCCATCTTCCTTAGAGCGTCCCTTCAAGTAGTTGAAGGTTGCTATCAAATCCCCCCTCAATCTTCTCTTCTGCAGACTAAATAAGCCTAATGCTTTCAGTCTATCCTCATAGGGCTTGTGCTCCAGTCCTTTAATCATTTTGGTTGCCCTCCTCTGAACTCTCTCTAGCAGGTCCCTGTCCTTTTTGTAGTGGGGAGCCCAAAACTGAACACAGTATTCTAGATGTGGCCTCACTAGTGCAGAATAGAGGGGAATGATCACATCCCTTGATCTGCTGGTAATACTTCTTTTGATGCAGCCCAGTATGCCATTGGCCTTTTTGGCAGCAAGAGCACACTGCTGACTCATATCCAGCTTCCCATCCACCATGACCCCCAAGTCCTTTACTACACTGCTGCTACTTAGCTGAATGTATCCCATCCTGTAGCAGTGCATGGGGTTTTTCCGTCCCACATGCAGGATTTTACACTTGTCCTTATTGAACTTCATAAGATTTTTATTGGCCCATTGTTCCAATTTATCTAGGTCCCCTGAATCCTGTCCTTGCCCTCCAACGTGTCTACTGTTCCCCCCAGCTTGGTGTCATCCGCAAACTTACTGAGAATGCAGTCTATTCCATCATCCAGATCATTGATGAAAATGTTGAACAGAACCAGCCCCAGGACCGACCCCTGGGGCACCCCACTTGTGACCGGCTGCCAGCTAGACATGGAACCATTGATTCCTACACGCTGAAACCGTTGATCTAGCCAGTTTTCTATCCACCTTATAGTCCACCTATCCAGCCCATACTTCCTTAATTTGCCAATGAGAATGCTGTGGGAAACTGTATCAAAAGCCTTACTAAAATCAAGGTATATCACATCAACGGTTCTTCCTGCATCCAGAAAACCAGTCATCTGCTCATAGAAGGAAATGAGATTGGTCAGACATGATTTACCCTTGGTAAATCCATGCTGACTGTTCCTGATCACTTTATTTTCTTCTAAGTGTTTGAGAATGGATTCTTTAAGAATCTGCTCCATAATTTTTCCAGGGATTGAGGTGAGGCTGACTGGTCTATAATTCCCTGGATCCTCCTTTTTCCCTTTCTTGAAAATAGGCACTACATTTGCTTTTTTCCAATCCTCTGGCACCTCCCCTGTTCTCCATGAGTTTTGAAAAATAACAGCCAGCGGTGCTGCTCTCTCATCGGCCAATTCCCTCAGCACCCTTGGATGCAGTTCGTCCGGCCCCATGGACTTGTGCACATCCAGCTTCTTTAAGCAGTCCCTAACCTGACCTTCTGTCACCAAGGGCCTGTCTTCTTCTCTCCCATCTGCCACACCCATGGTAGTGGGCTGGGAGCTGACCCTGCCTGTGAAAACTGAAACAAAAAAAGCATTGAGCACTTCAGCTTTTTCTTCATCCTCTGTCACGAGGATGCCTGCCCCATTCAGCAAGGGACCTACACCATCCCTGATCCTCTTCTTGTTATTAACATACTTGTAGAACCCCTTCTTGTTATCCTTTACATCCCTCGCTAGCCACAGCTCCATTTGTCCTTTGGCCTTTCTGATTTTATCCCTGCAGTCCCTAGCAATATCTTTATATGCCTCCTTGGTCATCTGACCAAGCTTCCACTTCCTGTAAGCATCCTTTTTATGTTTAAGCTCAGAGCAGAGTTCTCTGCTAAGCCATTCTGGCTGCCTCACATGTTTGTTCTTTCTCCTAACTGGAATGGCAACTTCCTGTGCCCTTAGCAGGGTTTCTTTAAAATATGACCAGCTTTCTTGGACTCCTTTCCCCTTCAGATTAGCTTCCCAAGGGATCCTGCCCATCAGTTCCCTGAGGGAGCCAAAATCTGCTCTTTTGAAGTCCAGGGTTTTTGTTTTGCTTCTTTCCTTCCTTCCTTTAATCAGCATCCTGAACTCAACCATGTCATGGTCACTACTGCCTAGCTTGCCATTTACCTCTACGTCCCTGATCAATTCTTCCCTGTTTGTGAGCAGCAGGTCGAGAGGTGCAAGGCCCCTAGTTGGTTCCTCTAGCATTTGTACTAGAAAGTTGTCCCCAACACTCCCTAAAAATCTCCTGGATTGCCCATGCACTGCTGTATTGGCCTCCCAGCAGATGTCAGGGAAATTGAAGTCCCCCATGAGCACCAGGGCCTGTGAGCTACAAGCTTCCGCTAGTTGTCCATAGAACACCTCATCCACCTCCTGCTTCTGGTCTGGTGGTCTATAGCAGACCCCCACCACAACATCCCCCTTGTTGCTCTCCCCTCTCAATGTAACCCACAGACTTTCTACAGGCACGCTTCCACTTCCATAATGGAGCTCTGAGCAGTCATAGAGCTCTCTTACATATAGTGCTACTCCTCCCCCTCTTCTTCCCTGCCTGTCTTTCCTGAACAGTTTATACCCATCCATGGCAGAGCTCCAGTCATGCAGACTATCCCACCACGTCTCTGTTATTCCTATGATATCATAGTTCCTTGCCTGCACTAGTACTTCCAATTCTTCCTGTTTATTTCCCAGACTCCTTGCATTAGTGTATAGGCACCTAAGATACCCGGTCACTTCCCCTACTTTGTCAGTTTGGTTTTCAATTCTATTACATATACCTCCTTGCATTTTTTCTTGGAGTCCTCCTCCCCCATTCTCCTCATGTGTTGGTGCTTCAGTGGAACATTTAAGACAATTATTTGATTCCCCCCCCATGTTCCAACTACCTTCTCTTTTATTCCTGGTACTACAGTCCCAACACCCCCCCAAGTTCCATCCCTTCCCCCAGATCTCCCACATTGCCACTTACCTGTGGGCTTTGGTCTGCTTCCCCCATTGAACCTAGTTTAAAGCCCTCCTCACTAGGTCAGCCAGTCTGTGCCCAAACACACTCTTCCCCTTCCTGGACAGGTGAAGGCCATCTCTGCCTATCAATCCTCTGTCCTGAAACAGAACTCCATGGTCAAGGAAGCTGAATCCCTCCTAACCACACCATCTTCTCAGCCAGGCATTCACCTCTAGGATGCATCTGTCTCTCCTCAGGCCTCTAGCCTTGACTGGAAGGATCGAGGAGAACACCACCTGTGCTCCAAACTCCTTCACCCTCGCTCCCAGAGCCCTGAAGTCACCTTTGATCTGCTGAGGATCACCTCTCGCAGTATCATTGGTACCCACATGGATAAGAAGCATGGGGTAGTAGTCTGAGGGGGCGGATGATTTTTGACAGTCCCTCCGTAACATCTCTGATACGGGCACCTGGCAGGCAGCATACCTCCCTAGAGGCCTTGTCAGGGCGACAGATCGGTGCCTCCGTTCCTCTCAGGAGGGAGTCCCCAATCACCACAACCCTACGTTTCCTCTTAGGTGAGGTGGCTGTGCTCTCCCCAGCCTCTGGGGTGGATGGCATCTCCTCTACCTCCTGCATCGTGTCCAGCACCGCATAACGGTTCCTCACCACAATGGGTGGTGGGATGTGAGTAGGCGTGGAGCACTGTCTGCTGCCAGAGGTGACCGGCTGCCACTGTCCTCCCTCTGCCATAGGCATCCCATCCGTTTCCAGAGCTGTGGCAGTAGCCCTTGGCACCGGGATAGGGACCTCCTCCTTGCAGGTCTCATCGTGGACACGATCAAGGAACTTTTCCAGGGCATGGATACTCCTGAGTCGTGACACCTCCTCCTGTAAATCTCCTACTTGTTTCTGGAGAGATGCCACCAGAAGGCACCTATCACATAGGCTCATCTCCCTAGCCTGATCATCAGTGGCAGGAAAATGAAGGCCACAGTCCTTGCAAATCCACACCAGGATCTGGGTGGAGATATCCATCGTCAGACACTGTCTGGCTACAAACAGTGGCAAAGGAAAGAGCAGGGGCACTAGCACCAGCAGTGCGGCTCCTCTTCACCATCTTGGCCTCACCAGACTCCTCCTCAAACTTCCTCGCAAACTCCCCTGTTTGCTGTCCTCTGGTCGCTCTAGCAGTGGCTTTTAAAGGCCTTCTCTGCCTAGGTCAGCCCTTGCCCCTTGCTAGTCACACAGGTGGCAGGCCAATCACAAGGCTGCTAGAGGCTGGTGATTAAAGGGGATCAGGGAACAATGGTGCAAACAGCCCCCACCTAATCACACAAGCACAGTCCCACAACTAACAGCAATCACCTGGAGGGAAAAAGGCACAAACACACAGTCAGCAAATCACCTGGAGGGAAAAAGGCACAAACACACAGTCAGCAAATCACCTGGAGGGAAAAAGACACAGCACTCACTTACCTTGGATGCACCT
>VOCP01054413.1:0-14865 GCA_007922195.1 Podocnemis expansa | reverse complement strand
CCACGGGTGCAGTGGTTGCCCCCCAAGATCCTCAAATCTTCGAACCTGCTGGCAGGGTCAGTTCTAATGTGTTACTTCCTGACTTTCATTGGATAGGCCTAAACGGCCACCTGATACAGCATTGCATCACTCTTTCTGCAAGCATGATGTTCAGAACATACGTCCCTTGGAAAGCATGTTCAAGGAGTTACACAGATACCAGGTTTCCAGAGCGGAGGCAATTCCTTGCAGTGCTGTGTGAACATAGAGGTGGTTCCCCAGGCACGACCACTAACCAACAATGCTTTCCTGTATACTGAAGGTGCAGGGACTGGCCCTTAGTCAGCATGGGGGATAGGGTGTGACAATTATGTTAGCATTACTCTCACCACTTGAATGAATCACTCCAGTGAGTGAATTTCCTGGTGACTCACAGCACAGCAAAGCAAGACAGGACAAGGATTGCATCATTCATTCAGAGAGCATGAGGAGCTCATTGTAACCAAAGCAACACTGGTCAGCAGGAGAAATTTGAATGCCCAAACTTTGCCCACCCACAGGCAGCAAGAGAAGTGTGCTCGAAGACTGAAGGCTGAACCAAACTCATGTAAAACAGAGCAGACCACAGCTACCACTGGGCAGCCTTTTGTCAAGGATGATGGTGGATTATTTCTGGACAGATCTCTGGCCCCAGCTACACAGGAGGTCGGCATGGCCTCTTCTGGCCCTAGAATCTATGACAGGCAACCTAACATGAAATCCTCATTGTAGCTATGCTCATCACAATTAGAGAAAACAGACAAGAAGTCTGGTGGTAGCAAGGTTTCTTTTAATGCTCCAGCTTCTGGAGTCAAGTGACTATGTAAGAATTTCAGCTGGGGGGGGGGGGGGGTTAGGGAGGGTGAACAAAAAGCCAGTTCTGGCCCTCATGGTTGTGCAGAAAAGCATGCAAGCGTGACACAATGTAACCTAAAGGTTCAAACCTGAAGGGGGAACATCAAAAGAACCCAAAATGTGCATGAGTGTATGTCTGTCTGTCTCTCTTGTAATTTTTAAACCATTTGGATGGTTTTAGGGGACCCGAACTCATGAGGTTGACTGGTAGGGGGTCATGACAGGAATGCTCCATCCTAACCTGAAGGTGCCTGAGTCAAGATGGAGCATCACATGCAGGACCTCAGGTCCTTTGAGGGCAGATGTAGCTTTGCCCTGCCTCTTGCGTGGCCTACACTGTGCGGCTGAGCTGCTTGAATATGTAGGAGAGAACACAGGATTGGGAACTGATGCAGGGCTGTAACTACTGCGGAGACAATGGGGCTTTGCCCGAGGCGCACCAGGGTGGCTCAATAGAGCTGCTCATTTAAAAGGCACGTTTCGCGGCGCCGGTCCCAAATGCTGCTAATGGGAAGGGGCGCACTCTGATCGCAATGTGCCCTGGGCAGCGGACTGGCATGTTACGGCTCTGAACTGATGCACTGTAGTGAACAGAAAAAAAACTTCCTCCCTCTCTCCCAATAAAACTGGTATCACGTGGCTCCTTCGCTACATATTGTTCCAGGAGATAGGACACGTCACCGTGCTACATTAGAAAAGCTACCAAATGGCTTGACTTTGAGGCTATTCAGTAAGAAAAGAAGCACTATCAAAGCTTTACACAAACAGGGCCCACAGACGTTGCAGGATGATAGGACCTCTAAGTGATGTACAGCCTCTACATCAAAAGTATTTT
Organism: Podocnemis expansa; assembly: GCA_007922195.1. Classification (NCBI taxonomy): domain Eukaryota; kingdom Metazoa; phylum Chordata; order Testudines; family Podocnemididae; genus Podocnemis; species Podocnemis expansa. The sequence continues at coordinate 13,157 of VOCP01054413.1, read as the reverse complement.
CTTAGAAGGGACACTGTCAATTTAGCAGGTTTATAAAACAGCTGTCTGCCTGGGTTGGTACGGTAGCCATAGCGTACATCTACACTAGGAACAAAGTTCCAAAGGGGCAGCCATGTTGGTCTAGTTCAGCAAAACAAACAAGGAGTCCTGTGGCACTTTTAAAGACTGACACATTTATTTATTGCATGAGTGTTCGTGGGAGAAAAGTCCCACTTCAAAGCACCTGACAAACTGGGATTTTTCTCCCACGAACACTCATGCAATAAATAAATGTGTCAGTCTTTAAAAGTGCCACAGGACTCCTTGTTCATTGCTCTAGGAAAAAAGGAATGCAAACCACACAATAGCTTCTACCTTTTAAAAACACAATCCATAGTGGATGCTGGGAAGAACCTAGCATCCACCTCAGCTGGTGAACATGTTAACGTACAACAACTAACCCTGTTTATATGAGGATTTGAAAACTTGAGCAAACATTTAAACAAAAAAACTCACCCTGACTGTCACCCTGTGACATTGGGCATTAATAGAAAAATGACTTGCATCAATACACAGGGCTGAGAAATCCTATGTTCTACACCAGCTCACACACTCCACAGGCTGGAGCAAGCTACAGCTTCTTTTAGCCTCAGTTTCCCCATTTAAGGAACAGGATTAATTCTTGCCCACCATATAGGGAGGCTCCAAAGATAATGTACATAAACTGCTTTCAAAGTGCAAAGTGATATCATTTCATCTGCCAGAGAGACAGATTAATATTATAGACACAAGGATATGTCTACATACCACCAAAAAACCCCAAATGTGACAAAAATTCTTGGCTCCTGGGTCACCTTACTCAGACTTATGTGGCTAAGGGTAAAGAGTTAAGAAACAGCAATGTAAAAAGTTCCCATGGGCGGTGGAGCCTACCCTCCTCTTCCTAGGTTTCAGAGCCTAGGCTTCAGCCCCAGCAGAAAGCATTGCTTATTCCTGGCCCAATAGCTCAATCCCTGTAATGATCTAATATAGTCTCAGGCTTGCTGCCATGGTGTTTCTTCTGCAGGGTAGAGGTCCCACAAGCTAGAACAGCACTTAGCTAAGTTTTGAGTCTTAAGGACCAGTTTCAGACAAGTTCAATTTCTTAGGCAAGGTCTACACTAGCGGCAGATTTTAGTGGCAATCGAAGGGAGATAAGCAAGTGACATACAGTGACTTGCACACCTCCCCAACACCTACTTACCACAGCATCTCGGCTGCACTGACCGGATGGGAAACACCCTCCAGTCAACTCACCGTTACTCTTTTTGATGGGGTGCTCTTAATGTCTCTACTTCCAGATCAGTCAAGAGGGTCTTCACTGACCACTCAAATCGACCTGGGAAGATCAATCGGACAATAGTAAATTTGCCCGTTTGCCGTCATCAGTGAAGGTGTACCCTTTGAAGATTATGGATGGAAAGGGACAACGTTCTTTAATGCCTAAAGATTTATTCCTTTGATCTGATTCACTCCTCATCTGAAGCACAGTTTGAAAGGCAGACATTCCCCCAGGGAAACTCATCTTCCTTGATCTCCCACTCAGCAAATACTAAGCTAATCATTCTATCAAAGCAAAGGGGTTACCCTCTATTAAACAGAATCCAAGCTGGCCATGGCATTCACCTGTTTTGGTTCAAAGCAGAAGTCATCATGCTGCAGGGGAGAATTCAGTCCCTGTTGAATATATGCAGTAAGCTGATCAGTCCTCTCTCTCTGCAAGAGCTTTACATAAGTGGGGGTAACAAGAAGCTGCACTGATTTCAAAAGAGGAGAGGAAAAGCTCTCTCTTTTTTAAGCCGCCAACCTCTCAAAAGGAGAAGATATGCTCCAAGAATGCAGGCCCCACTTCAGCCCTTAAAATGAGGTTCCTGCAGCATGGTCGCTTCAAAGGCTCATAAGGGCAGCAGATTCCACAAGGAGTTGGAAGGCAAGAAGCAGAACATCCCAGAGGCGAAGAATTCCAAGGACAGACAAAACAATCATGTGGTCAGGAATGAAAGTCAGGGGCTACGGGTTACACTCCCTTATCTGCTCCAGTTTCCCAGCATGAAGTGGGGCAAGTCACTTAATCCAGCCCTCACTTTTCCAGCTGTACAATGGGGATACTGCTTTCTTACCTCATAAGGGCCTGAGGATAAATTCGTTAACGTGTACAATACAACAGTGATGCGGTGCACCAGTACCTGGCCAGAGCTGCCCTTATCGGAAACTAGTTTTTATTAATGAACTCCCTTAAACAGATCCCAAAGGAATTTATTTAAACAAACATACACCCAAAGAATCACCAGATGACAGCACCATAAACAAATCCCTTCAGAAAGAGCCTGAAGATTATGTTAATGCTCAGTCAGCACCAGACAGCCCACACATACAAAGCCTTGGTGTATCTAGAATAGAGAATCCGTACATTTAAACTGCAGAGTGTGGTTGTACCAAAGTAAACAGGGCACCGCTTACGCTGGCTTGCGGACAAAAGGGCAATTGCATCAGAAACACCATGACCCAGGGCTCTCCCTGTATGCACAGTGGCTGTAGTGCTACGCAAAACTCCTTGGGCATGGCAGGTTCACACCCAAGAAAATTCAAACTAAACTCCAAGGAACTATGACTACTGAATCTGGGTCATGGACCAAAAATCCTTCACAGTTAGGAAAACCACAAAGGAATACAGGTAAAAAGCACCCCAAATAAGCAAGCTGCAAACAAAGAGCCCTCTTTGGCTGTTACTTCAGCCCTATTCCCAGGAAAAAGACAACCAGTTCTATCACATGCAGTACACAGAACAGATGCTGTAAGGGAACAGGGTTTGCTAAATATGTGTATTGGTGTTTATAGCACTAACACAAAAACATCCATCTTTCATATTAGGAAATCAATGTGATTTCAAATGTGAATAAAATCTCCAGACCCTGGGAGGTAGGGTCAGTATACAAACAGCCCAGGTGACAGAGTTACAGTGAACCAGTGGGAGCGCTGAGATGGGGAGAAGGAAGCCTTGATTCTCACTGGCCTGCTCTGAGCTGCTCAGCTTATGGATGAAGCAGACAGGATACGGCACAGCCTCAGGCGTGAAATAGAACATGTGGTTTTAAAGAGAAAACAGCCTAGAGAGGGCCAGTTGGTAAGCCCCAAGGAAAAGAGATAGTGCATAGAAAGGGACCTTAGGTTACCCCTTTCCATTGGGCGCAGACAGGGGAATCCTAAAGGCAGAGCACACAGCAGTTTCAGCCACAAAGCACTCAGTCGCAGAACTGCTTCCTGAAGGTAGAACAACCCACTCTCCTCTGCAGGGTTCATCTTAGGCCTAGGTACCTAGTAACCCACTGCATGAAGTTGTATTCCCCCTGGCAATACGGATTCTCCAAGTACACCCAAGAAGAGCTACGCGGTGACCTCAGAAACCAGCAATAGGGCTAAGATAGTAACCTAACCTCCCAGTCATCTCCAACACCTGTTTCCTGCAGCACCTCCAGCACTGTACAACAAAACTGTTTGTAGGGTCCAAGACTGAGCTGCTAGGGACGGGAGCATGACAAGGGGTTGGGAGAAAAGACTGGCAAGTCTAACTTGTGGTGAGGAGGAAGCTGGCAAGGAAAAGATGCAAGCGAGAAGAAAGGAAGCTGATTATAACAGGACAGCCACCAGCCCATCAGAGAAAGAACAGAAAAGCTATGAGCATCAGAAGAAAGTCATATGCTTATTAATCTTCCCTGCCGGGGGAACGCTGAGTTCAAGCTTTAGCTCATCTGTTTCCAGACAGCCCCATCCCCTGCCAGCATTGAAGCCTGCTCTGTGTCTAGGCTGGGGTGGACAAGATCAGAAGTTGCGACAGCCCTTCAGAGGATATAAGGCGATCCATGAAATTCTCTCTGTCCAGCTGTTGTTGGCTTGAATGCATAAAGCTAGCAGGCTGGTATGGACTCCAGCACACTAAGCAGATGGCCACGCCATGGTAATGAGTCACTAAAGAATATACTAGAAGCTGGTTGGTCCAACACCTGATGTTCTTGTTCATAACATGATGAAACTGCCCATACACCTTCTATGTGTTGCGGCTATGTCACCTGGGTAGCAGCCACTTGGCACATCTGCATTTGAGAGTGTGCAAGATTTTAGAGCCATGCAAAAACAACGGAAGCCACTGCTGTTTGACAGAAATTTATCATGGTGTGAATTGATGCGTGGAACAGACAGCACAGAGCCTTCCAAAGAGGGTACATGCTCATTCGGTGTTTTATGACAGCAAGGCAACCCCCCTCCTTGGTGACAACAGAGTCAAAATACTCAAATAAGCTTACAAATTCAACTTCTTGTCCATTGATTACGAGGGGCGGGGTGGCGGTACATCACCCCTCAGTCCACTGGGGTAGGAGTTGCTCACACCTGCTGGGTGTTTGTCCAGTTGTCTTGAAGAGCAAGTTTACTTGCCTTCTTCCATTCACAAAGCACTGATGAAACTACGAGGATGTGAATGCAGCTGCACAATCTGCATGTCCCCTATCTGACAAGAGATGAATCCTAAAATGCAGGACAGAATAGCCCTGATTGCTGGCTTCCAACCTGCATGCTGCAAGACCTCATTCACTATTCAAGAATTTGTTATACAAACACAAATGCCTTGTGTAACTGGATATATCTGCTGATCATTTCTCAGCATATGCACAGATTTCGTAATTCTCTGAAAAATAACAAGCAATTGTTGCCAGCGTCTCTTGAGCTGGGTGAACCAGCATGTCAGGTGTTCACACTGCAACAGTTAGTGCTGCTGCTGCCCGAGAGGGGGGGGAAAAAAAACAAACAAACCCAAAAACGTGAACATGTGACACACTTCTCACGTGCGAAAAAGAATTTCTATAGTGTAGACAACAAAACTTGCAGGACTGAAGGTTTGATTGTAGATGCGTTTAGAAATATGTCTATCACCATAACATCTGGGAACAGAACAGAATGCAGTGCTGTGGGAGCACAGTATCAAAGCAGATTGATTCTTGTAAAAGAAGTGCCTATAGTTGACAGTTCAAAAGTTACTACTGTGGCCAGGGCTGGATTAAGACATGCTGAGGCCCTCAACTGTGTCAAGATTCAGAGGTCCCATACCATAAGAGAGAGGAAAAAAAGTGTATTGCATTGTAACTGAAAGGGTAACGAAAAATAAATGATGTTGGTACACAGAAGGGTGGGGATGGGAAAGTGGAAAAGGAGGGGATTAGTGGAGATGATGCCTGGTGTGCAACGGGACATTAGAATGTGTTGGTAGGCGAGCTCCTACTGTCTCCTCTCGAGGTCTGAGGTGAGGTTGGACAATCTGTGGACGATGCGAGTCATCCAGCAGTCCTGGAAAGGAAGTTGATGGGACTGGTTGTAGATCGGGATGGAGAGGTCAGGGTTTTGCTGGTGGATTTTATGTAAAAGTTTATTTAAGCCAAAGCAATTTCACTTATAAATCTTCTTAGCTATCTCCAACATATCTAGAGGCCCCTCAACGTGAGGCCCTACGCTATGGCTTCCCAGGCTCGTGCCTAAATCTGACACTGACTTTAGTTCATCAATTAGCAAATCACCCTTTCCCTCACGTCCAAACTCCACTGTGGACCCACACAATGGGTGGCAATAGGTGAATTGAGAGGTGGTTATCTTTAACGCTGATGCACAAAGGGAGAAAGTTTCCTCCATGCTCACGTAACTTGGAGGGGGGGGGAAAAAAAAAAAAAGGCAGCTCCGATATCAGTAAAACTTATTGGCCTTTTACGCAGTAGATAGTACAATTTAGCATCATTAATATGGTTTTATACATACGAAACACTGAACAGATATTAGCCTCTTGATCCTTAACGCATGTCAAGGTGGTGGGTGAAGCATCAAACACACCAAAAACTTATTTTCTCATCTGGCACACATTTTCTGTTATTCCAAACCATTTCCACAATTGTCCTTAGGGATTGAAGGTATCAGCTTTGGACTGAGCTAAGTATTTTGCAATGTCCGAGAAAAATCTCACTGATATGACACATCAGCATAAATCAAAGAGTCAATTAATGGCAGGTGAAATTCTGAGTATGTTTGGAAATTCAGCCAGGTGAAATCTAGATTAAAAGAAAGGGGGCAGGGGGAAGGACAACCAATAATAAAACAAACAAAATGAGAAGCTTCAAGATTCCACAAAATTTTACCCATAGTGAATTCTTCCCCCACTTTTACCCCATTCTTTAGAAGCCATAGTTTTATTTCCATATCCACAAAGTCACCTCCCCTGCCAAGATCTGGCTACTTTTCATCATCTACTTCTCATTTTCAGAAGAAAACCTTGGGAAGGTTGCTGCATTGCAACATCAAGGAACAAATTCGGGTCATGGACTTTATAAAAGATTTCAAGCAGGTTTAGCTAGAATCAGACTGTTTAGCCTGCTTTGCAGAGAGCCAGGAATCAGCGCTGCATGCTGGCTGGTGACAGCCTGCTTTCTGCCCTATTATGCAGAATCTGTGCTTGATGCTTTGACCATGGGACTTATGGAATGTCCAGAAGCCCCCAGTTAAACCTACTGAGAGGGATCACGGTGAATTTCTCTCTAAAAGCATTTCCAATTCACACAAGTTTAGAAATCAAAAATTCCAAAGGATTGTGGTGAAAACACACAGCACTTAAATGCAATAGTATTTATTGGGATGTTTTTATGGAAACCAAGACTTAAGTACTAACAAGTACAGTCACCAAATGCCGTGCAACCCTTCCTTTCTGGTAGTGATCTCCACTTACTCTCAACTCTGTTGCTGTCAGTAGCTAATATTACTTGATCTAATTAAATAAACACAATCCAAGTCTTGTAACTTTAGCTGTATAGCCACAGTTCCAGTGAGACGGGTTCAGGTTTTTAAAAACACAAAAACAAAACTATCAGGCAAGCGCACAATGAAGGGAACAACTCGGACATTTCATTCAGCTTTCTAAAGACCTTCAAAGCCCCAAGCTGGCCCTGCAGGGGAGGGCTAATTCTGAACAGCGGTGCAGAATTAACCCACCCAAGATGGACAAGCAGAATATTTATTATGTACCTAGCCTCTGCAAATACCAGACGAGTTTGCAAGCCGACAGTTGGTTACTGGCTCGCTGCTTAGGGCCAAGTTAACATAGCATCACACTTGCACGATATCAAACACACCTGTTCCCCAGCAAGAAGTTTTCAGCTGAAACGCTGCCATCGACTCGCCTTCCGACAGACTTGGGTGATGACTCAGCAAAGATAGCAAACGGTGTTTAAATTTTTGCTGAATCAGGCTTTATAGCAGAATACTCATTCTTAAACCCCTCTGTGAAGATGGCAGATGAGAAGATTCACACCTCTCATCCACACAGGGCAGCTCTGGAGGCTGATGCAAACTCCTCAACTATCAGACTCCCGACAGATGAAATGTAATTGACCTTTTACCTTCAGGGATGTAGTCACGTGAGGGAGGCCAACAGAGTTATGTGCAGGGGGAGGAAAGGGAGTCTGAAAAGTCTGCAAGATTACTGTGCTACAGTTTTGGCAGCAGTTCGTCACTGGGTTATTAGAAGATTAGCATATGTAATTAATGAGTGATAAAATAATTTAAAAGCCAAAGCCACCATCACTGATTTGACATTCTGGGGCAAGAATAAAACTGAAGTCTGTATGAAAACCATAAGAAGTGGAGTAAAAACTCCTGCGACTTCAAGCCTTCTGGGGCAAATAATTTCAGAGGGTGCTAGATGATTGTTTTATACAACCAGACAGTACATATAGTAAACACAAGCTGGCCCTGTAAACCGGGAGTGCAATTTGTAGGAGACAAGGGTTTGGGGATACAGTCAGTGATTCTGATTAGGGCAAGGTATTAGTCGGAACTCCTAGATTCTGCCATCTTCTTTGACCTCTCCTCATGACCCCCTCTTTGTTAGAGGGGCTCAAAATTGGGACACTCAGCCTGCCTCTTGGGATACTCAGCTTAGCTCTATATTTCTGCCAACAAAAGACCTACGTGCACTTAAACGATGCCAATTTTGAGTGAAAGTAGTAAGTGTGCAAATGTTGTTTCATGGCAGTCGCGTGCCTTTGTACTCATGTCTTGCGTGCTAATGGTGTACGCCTTGACTTTTTTTTTTTTTTTTTTTAAAGAAAATAAAGATTTTGAAAAACAAGAAAAGAGATCAGAGCTGTGTCTTATGAATGATGACAGACAATTGGAATAGAACACCTGATACACTAGCACTACAAGACATAAAAATTAGGGGCGGTTTGTAACAGGCTTAACCCTTATGATAGCCTGTGCTCTGGCTTCGCAGCTGCTGAAAGTCAACTCTTTACTGGCAAGAAACACTACTGCAGAGATAGCAACAAGTGAGTTTGATTTGTTGTGTGGGATCAGATCTGTTATTTGTGAAAATTCAAGTAACGTGCAGCGTTTCATGAACATCAGCACAGTTTTGGTTCAGAAATTCGTACGTACCAGATTTGCTTTGGTTGCTATTTGATATTTATGACCAATCATTTATTATTTCTGGGTCTGGGGGTACAGTCAGGGAGAAGCAGCAGTATCACGGAGTTTGGGGACCCATCACACATTGTAAATCATCAGAAGGATCTTCCCTGCAAAACCCATAGATCGAAAATGGTTCTTCCAAATTACCCGGTAAATCATTCCAATAAGCAACACTAGGTTGATCTGCAAACAAGTCGTGAACAGACGACTGACCTAACCTTGTGATGAATCATTTAACCGTCTCTGCTAAGGTGAAACTTGCTCGTTGGGAGCTCTGTTATCTACTGTTGTCAATAAACAGGCCAGGTAGGAAAATCAGGAATTAAGTGGACTACAGTGAGTGGATTACAATCCTGGTTGTAGAGAACCTCTACTTAGAACGAAGCTCTAAAGGGGCAGCCCTGTTAGTCTTGTTCAGTAAAACGAATAAGGAGTCCTGTGGCACTTAAAGACTAACAAATTTATTTATCGCATGAGCTGTTCAGAAAGAAGTTGCATGCAAAGTGACCACCCATACACAGCATTTTTATAGGGTCTTGAAAGTAACACACCAAACCCTCCATTTAAATCTGTTTCTCACGTTGTCTCTCCTTCAAGCGTAGTTTTACCTGTTTTCTTTTTCCACACCACCAGCATTCTGATTGAGAGGATTTTGGGGATCCAAAACTAGTCTATCAAGAATCGCTAGGCACACAAGTGTGGAATGGTTGATTTCACTTCTTGTTGAAAGACAAACTTCATGAATAATGAGTTTTAAGTTTTTGGAGCCAGAGAACAGGCTTTAGCACTACAACAAGCCACTAGCACCTGAAAACAAGCACTTAGATTCCTATCTGACTTCCCACGCCAGCCTCCTCTTTGTCAGCATCTCCAAATCATACACCCAAAGAGCAAGCCTCCCATATCTTCAAAAGCTACCGAAAAAAATCTCACAGCAAAAATGAGCTATGGTGCACTTATCAAAATAGCTTGTTAGGAAATCACACCAGAGTTTCCACTCATTAATTCCACAGATCAAAGGTATAAAACATAGCTTCTGTTATGTTTACAGGTTTTGGCACCTTGAGAACAGCCAAGCAATTCTAGAAATCAAAGATGCATAAACTAGTAGGGAAGAAAAGTTAGCTTCTAGATGTGGTGGATGACAAAGAAATCCTTTAAAGGGAGAAGGGGGGGGAAAAAAAACCCATATGGAAGGATTTAACCCAAAGTACAAACAGAACAGGACCCTAAGGGGAAAATAAAGCTGAAAAAAGAAACCCATGAAAATGACGCAGACTGTAAAACTAGCAAGTTCTTTCCCATGTCCTTTCTTAGCACAAGACTGTACTTCACTCCAGGGAAAACATTAGTTCTAATTACTGTGTAAAGAGGACGGTTAGAACACATTACCATTACCCATCACAGAAACAAAGCAGGCTAGAGGAGCAAGAGTCAGGAGAACCCATGCGTCAATCCTTGCTCTGTCACAGAAGACAGGTTGCAGCCTTGGGCAAATCACTGCTCTCTTGGCCTCTGCTTTCCCATCTGTAAAATAGGGATGTTACCTTGGCTCACAGGGTGTTTCAAGGAAAACACCAGTCATGGCTAGTAGCTTGTCTACATGCAGCAGTCAGGCAGGCAGTGGGGGTGGGATTTGCAAGTCAAGAGTAGATATTTTTCTAGATCTGCTTTAGGAGTTACGTTGGGGAGGTTCCATGGCCTGTGTTACACAGGAGGTCAAACCAAAACCACCACAGCAGTTCCTTCAGGCCTTAAAATCCACAACCCTAAAGCACACTAACAAGCAGCACGTTAATTGGGCCAGGAAGACTGCAGGCACGCACTAAAGGTGCCAACGCGCTTAACATGCTACGGTTTGGCACGCTAAGGAACTTTACAAAGATTACTGACACTATAGCAGGCGTGGCCAAACTGCGGCTCAGGAGCCACATGCAGCTCTTGAATGAAAAACTGTGGCTTCCGGAAGAACGTCAGCATATCAATTTAGGAAAGCAGCCCCAGCCTAGGAGTTCAGGAGGGGGTCAGGATGGTGGAGAGAAGTGGTGCCATGGTCAGATGAGGTGGAGAAGCGTGGCCCGGTCGGGATTCTAAAAAACTCGTTACTAGCCTGCAGTCTTCCACATCAAGCAACAGCTAAGTTTTTACTGTATAGGCCTAATTTTCGTGGTAACCTTAAGTAAGTATTAGAATCTGACATTAATAGGGTCAATACTTGCCCTCTTTTTGCCACAAAATTAAAAAGAGTGCAATGTATTTTAAACTTAGCAGTTTTGGAGTAGGTAAAAGCATATGGCTATATGCTGCAGTGTGGCTCTATAGTATACTGAGAAAGAAAGCCCCAGAAAACCTCAGGTTTTGGGAAACCCACATAAAAACTCCAAAACAGCTAAAAATAATCCCAGAAAAAAATGAAGTTAATGAACTCCCCAAAACAAACCCTCTACACAGGGTTACATTCTTGGAGCTCTACCCTCAAGGGAGGTCTACACCATCGCTTAATTCAATCTAATTTATGTCACGCGGGGTGTAAAAAGACAGCACCCTGAGTAGCCCAATCTACAGCCACCTAAACGCTGTCTGCACCAGCTCTGTGTCAGCAGGAGACGCTTATTGGCACAGAGCAAGGGTCTCAAACACACGGCCCACGGGCTGCATGTGGCCCCTAACGCTATTTCCTGTGGCCCGCAATGACACGATCATTACCAATATTTGCAATATCGTTGTATGAAAAGGTTTCCGTGGTGTGGCCCTCAGGCTAATGCCCTAGTCCTTGTGCGGCCCTTGTGGTGATTTCAGTTTGAGACCCCCAGTGCACAGCATCTTCACCACGTGTGCGACATGGACACAGCTGTGTTGATATACTGCTTTTAACACAGACCTGCCCTCAGACTCAAGCCCGTGCTGCAATGATTCAGCAGCCGTAACCAAAAGTCCTCATCTATGTTAGTCTGAATCCGTCATTGCGTGGCAAGCAAAGAACTGGAACACTGTGCATGCAAATTCTCGATAGCATCACTGCATACTGACATCAAGGCTATCCGTGCAAAAAGGTGCTTGATGCAGGTCTCAGGAAAATCAACCTAACAGTCGTCTAAGTGACATGCCTCATTCTCAATAAGGCAAAACTTCTACCTGGATTGCCTGCAGCACACATACCTAGAGTTGAGTTAATTATAAAAGACAACCAGACATGTGGCTATGGCTCGCATTAGCATTCAGACTCACTGTGGCCACTAGATGAGAATTTTCTGACCTTCTGCAGACAATGTGAAAAACTGATTTGCACAATTGGCCTGACTTGCTGTTTCCAGCCAAACTGGTTTTGCAGGGTGAAACAGCCAATTTGTACCTGAATGAATGCACAGGGGCTGCCCCTACCAGTGTTCCCTCTAATTACTCATAGACTGTGTGTGTGCAAACAACTTCTTTGTGTAAACAAAAACATTTCTTTGGGAGCACCAATATTGGCACTATTGAATTTTTTTGTGCACACTTTATTTTGTTGTGTGCACAGGTTTCATGACCTGTGTGCGTGCGCACACATGCACAGCTTAGAGGGAACAGTGGTCCCTACCCATTATGCCCAGCTGCACCTTTTGATGACCAGCAGTCCTCAAATGGTCCAGGTGTCCAGTATAAACACAGCTATTAGGCACATCCAATTACAATTGGGTTACGTGTGTGTGTTAAGACAGTCACTCGCCTTCCTTTGCAAAGGGCTTTGAGAACTACTGAAAAGCCCCAGGTACTATTATTAAACCCTTAAAAACCCACACGCAAAAACCCCACCTATTCTAACCAACCCAAATATTCCTGCTATTATCAGAGGATCTAGAAAAGAAGTAGAGGGTCAACCTCAGCACAGGACTGAAACCTAGGAGGAAAGTGACCCTAAATTTAGAGGTATGAAAGTGGGGTAGTTTCTCATTTAACTGAGCAAAAGGAACTGTTCCTAGATTTCAGCAAAGCTGCAGATGTCAAGACACTAGAGAGGGTGAGGAAACTGCCCCAGTTTCAGCAGGAAGGGAAATTTCAGGCTGCTGCTGAAGATAGCAGCGGCCCTAAGATTAGCAGGGCATCTCCCTCACCTATGCGTGGCAGCGTCAGGTGTGGCTGAAGGTGCTCTGTGGGAAGCCCAGGAGCTGTGTAAGCACTTTCAGAAATGGTGCTGAAAACAGTTTGCTCTTGCCTACATCTGCAGTGAAACCAACTTTCAGCACCATTTCAACTGCACCCAGTTGGTACCTCCTCTCAGCACTATTTCAGTTCTTGCATCACTCTGTCAAGCCCAGGCACCCAAGTGCCTGCTCACAAGGGGTGGACTTTGCCTCGCAGCACTCCTAGAGGATGAAAGTGGAATTCTGACACCCCCCGCGACACAGGCAGGATGCTTGTTGCACCTGTTATGTACCACACTCCAAGACTGTTTCAGGAAGCCATTTCAGCAAGGTGGTGGGGGGGGGTGGCAAGGGGCCTGTGGGGTGCAGTTACAACCCCAATCGGTTTCTCGGTTTCAGCTTCTTGATTCGAGCCTTCGGTTCACACCAGTATGGGGCCTCTCCGCAGAGCAGCCAGCATGGGGCAGGCAGCTGGGTGCCAGAGAACACAGCCCAAGTGAGTGATGGGAAGGGAAGTGG
>VOCP01054412.1:0-11788 GCA_007922195.1 Podocnemis expansa | reverse complement strand
AAGGGGGCGCCGGACTCCCTGCCACGGGGCTGGGGACAAGCCCTGTGGTAGGGAAAGCCGCGCTAGACCCCTGCCAGCTGGGGAAGCCCTTAGCCTCGGGGGGCTGGCTGGAGCTGCTGCAGGGGCTCCCGCCAGCCCGCCTGGGCTAGGGGCACCCCTAGCAGGTGGGGGTCTAGCAGCTGCCACCCAGGACTGGGGGATACCTGCCCTTCGGGGCTTTTTCCCCTGCCTGGCTCTGCGGGTGAGAGCCGGGCAGGGGATTCAGTGGCAACATGGCTTGCAGGGGGGCCATGTTGCCACACCTCCCGTGGTGCCCTGCCCCAGAACCGAAATAGCATGCCCACCGTGTGGACATGGTATTTCGATTCCCGCTTTTTGCTTATTTCTCGGACAGTGTTTTTTTATTTTGAAATAACTTGTTTCGAAATAACATGTTATTTCGAAACAAGTTATTTCAAAAGGGCTTGTTGTGAAACAAGCCCTGTGTGTGTGAACATAGCCCTAAAGCACAAAGAGCAAAGGAAGTGGACCACACTTAGGAGATGAGAGACTGGAATAGAGAACAGGAGCAGTGAGATGCCTGTTTCTAGCTCTAGCACTGAAAGACAAACTCTCTTTGGAATAGAGCTATGAGCTTTCATTTCGATCAACTAAATGATAGCCCATAATGAAAGGTAGCCAAAACAGGTACCAGTGATACTCTTTCCAGTTTTAGTTTCCCTCTGAAGCGCTGGCAGAATAAAAGGCCAGCTTTGGATCTGGCACCACACTTCGTGACAAAAGGAGAAAAAATGAATAAAATGGACAGTAAAACAAACAAAGAGTCTGTGGCACTTAAAAACTAACAAATTTATTTATTGCCTGAGGTTTCATGGGAGAAAATCCATGGACAGGAAACTCTAGAAACTGGCAAACAACATCAGAGCAGCAAGGTGGATCAGGACGATGGAGCCTCTAAACAGTGAAGAGCTCATGTTATCGAGGGTGGTGAAGTTTCCTCCACTGCCAGCTGTTAATCAGAAAAAGCTGATAAGAGAATTTATAGGAAATTATTTCACACAGACTTGTACCCTTAAATATGACCACTGATATCCTGCCCAACAGCTCCAGGAACATGTTTGTATGACAGGCAAAACAGTAAACGTTTCCCCTCCATGGGACCCTCCAGCCTGGAATTTATTTGAGAATGATCTATTCCATGTGCTTCCTTCCTCCTCCAGCCGCTTGTTCCTTTGGTATGAATCATTAGTGACCATGTTTAACTCAAGACTGTCCCAGATCTGCACTGGAGTTTGAACTCTGCCACACATGTGTATTTCAATTATGAATAATACAGAAACAAGTCTATGAACCACCGGCTGCAGAAACCAGTAACATCATTTCTTGGTTTTTGGGGAAAATGTAGAGATGGGTAAAGAAGGGTCATTCCATGTAAGGGACAGTTTGGATGTTTAAAAAATTGGTTTCATTCTGCTTTGGAATAAAAAGCAAAAATATTGAGATTCTCTGCAAAAGAGAATGGTGTATTGGCTGTGGGGTAGTTGACCAAGCAGGCTGGCCCAGAGCAAGGACACTGGAAGATCAGGTCTCCAAGATAGCTAGGCAGTCTGCTGGCCAACCTCTCGAGGAGCCAGGAAGGTGAGTGTACAGAGATGCTTGTAGAAGGTTGTGATTTTAGAGACACTCTCCAGCACTGGACAGGGTTGTGTGGATTGGGAGACATACCCTAGGGGAGATCTAACATGGCAGCTCTCAGCCGCACACCTGGGAATGACTCCTGTCTCTGTTACTTAAGCTCTATTCCTCACTCATTCAGCAGTGTGTCTTTAATGAACCCTCAAAGTTCATCACAATGAGCCTCCTGGAACCCAGGCTACATTTTGACAGGCTTGTTGAGATCAAAATATCTCTGCAAAAGACTTAGAGTCTGACAAATCATCAGATTCCAATGAGAAAACATTTTGTTGAAAGTTTTCCAAGCCCAACTTGTAAAATAGTCACATATATTTATTCCCCTGAGAGGACATCATTCCCCTGGGGATGGAATGGGTCCAGTTGTGAGAGGAAGGAGCTGGAGACACACAGGGGTTGCTGGGTTAGGAGATGTGTGTTCAGCCTCACACTGCAGCATGCTCACAGTGAACCACTGGTACTCTCAGGGAAGTCTCCCCAAGTTTTCTGTTCAGAGAATGGATTTCAGACGTGAAGGTGCTCAGCTACCTGCCACGTCAGCCAAATGAGAAGCTGGATAAATAGTCAGCATTTGCATCTAACCACACTTATTTATCAAGCAGTTTCTCTGAGTGTGACATGTATCCTGGTAGGGCTGTTCTTAGCTTTGCACTTCAATACAGAGGACAAGTCCTTTCTAAACCAATGAAAATAAAATGTTTCTTTCTTACCAGAGTTCTCAAAGCAACTTTCATTCTTCTCTCCTATGGCACAAAAAGAGAGGGGCAATGTAATGCAGTGGGCTCAGGTAGAGTTTTTAACCTTATTCTAATATTTCCACAGAAACATGGAAACTATGAGACTGCGTCCTACCAGTGGACCCTGTCTAGTCTGGTGTCCTGTCTCTAACTGAGGTCAGACCCAGCTGCCCCGGGAAAAGGTGCAGGAAACCCTAGAGTGGAATAACCTACATATGAAAGGAATTTCTTCCCCAAGTCTGACAATTAGTGACGGGCTTATATCTGCAGGCTTAAGAGATTACAACCCTTTTAAAAACAATTCTTTTATCCCCTGTACCACAACTGCAGCAGTTCTCACTATCTATATAAATGGCTACCTGTAGTTTTTTTATCCTGTTGAGCTCTTCACCTCAAGGAGTCCTTGTGACAATGAGTTCCACAAGTTAACCTTGCCTTATATAGCAGGGCTTTCCCTTTTTCTATTTAAAATAAGCTGATTTCAGTCTACTTTTGTTTTATAAAATAAGGAAATGGCACTCTCTAGTTTACCATTATCCCATTATTAATGTCTTTTCTTCTCATTAAACCACCCCCAGTCTGACCTTTATAAATCTCTCCAGACCTGTCATCACTTTCAACACTAGTCTCTGAACTCTTTCACACCCCCAATAAATATTTAAGAGTTAGGGTGATCAGAACCAAATCTAGCATCTCAGCCAAGGCTGCTCCATTGATTCCTATAATGGGATTCTGCAGTCTTCACATCATTCTCCATTCCACCATCCTATTTGCATCCTAACATTTATTTGTTTGATAGACCTTGCAGCACTCGGGCAAGAGCTGCTCATTGAGATTTGCATTGAGCTCTTCACGGTGAAGCCAGGTCTCTAAATTGCTGCAGCTCTAGCAACCCAGTGAAATGATTCTTCATGGCACACATTATGCTGAATTTCTTCCAGTGAATTTCACCAAATGGTTTCTTGCCCATTCACTCAGCTGGGTTAGATCACTGTGAAGTTCCTCAGTGTCATCTCTCACCCTGACTGAGCTAAATAATAAATCATCAGCAGATTGATCACCTAACTGTTCCCTGTCCCACACCCTGTGGATTTGCTTTATCATGTCCGAGGGGACACAGCTACACTGCCAGAGCTCCTGAGGACTCTGTACTGGGTGTGCGTGGAAGACTCACAGTGGGGAGGGGTGTTACCTGCCTTCGTTGTGACCCCACTGCCATGAGATCCAGAAACCTTCTCTTTCCTCAGGGAGTGCGTGGGGCCGAGTGTCCTCCCACTCCAGCCTCAGGGTCTCTCTAGCAGCCAGAGGCGTGGCAGCCAGTAATTCCCAGCCTTCCCCATGTCAGCATCTCTCTCCACAACTCTCTGACGTGGGGTTTTCAAACTCCCAACAGCAAACACCCCACACAAATGTTTCTCCTGTCCAGTCCAGTACTCACCTCCCTCGAACGCACAGTTAAAATAACTGCAGGTCTGGTTTGTGCTTCGGAGGATAAAGCTGTTACTCCCTTGTCCTGGGGACACGTTGAATTTCTCATGGACTGGGATTAACACTTCTTCCTCCTCTGGAATGTGTGAGAATTTCCTGATATCAACACCAAAGCATGTGTGGATGGTGAAGACTGTGGCCTTTCCAAACACCTCAGCTAATGCTCTATCAAAGGATGATGAGGCAAAGTATCCAAACCTGATGATACCTGATCCCATGTGTGAAACTTCAGTGCCCCGGTACACTGTGTTTTTATACATCGCAGTACAGTTCCCTTTCAAGAGCTGCAAAGCTCTTGTCAAATAATAATGAAAGGCTTTGAAATGGAAGTTGTCCATGTAATCAGCTCGAGACTTCCCATTCTCTCTCACTGCCTGATTAAATTCTGCATGAAAGTCATTGTCAGTATAGGCTATTATGGCCCTTCCATACTCATCCTTAAAGCCTGTGGGCAGAGAAATCTTTGTCTTTACATTGGTCCATTTTTGTTCTGAGTTTGTCCACACTTTGCTAAACAGCGAGGACATGGACTTTTCTTCTTCTAGGAGTGCAGATGCAATTTTATCCATTTCTGTTTCGCATCCTATGTACTGGTCGTCAAAAGCATCCAGCATCATGCCCAGCTGGACCTGACACCTGGCCTGGGAGAATAAAGGAAACATAAAGGCACATTTGTGTGTGTGTGTGTGTGTTAGTTATAATAGCATCTAGAGATCAGACTAGGGTCAGTCCCCGAGTGTGCTTGGCCTTGAACAAATAAAGAATAGGCCCCTGCCCCTATAGACTGACCTGCATACTTCTCAATAGACAGTTCAGATGAAAGGAGGCAGGAGGGGATGGAAATACCAAAAATATCATCAATATACTAGTTGGCAAATGTCCTGTTTGTTCCACAATTTCTGGGAGGCAAGTGCAGTGAAGCCTGGTGCCAGCAGTGGGTTGCCTCAGGCCGGGAGGAAGCTAAACATGGTGCTAGTGAAGCCCAGGAGGTGTATGAACTGAAGTCTGAGGAGGGCATGCCTGGAATGTGGGAAGACCTCTGCAGTCTTTCTCCTGGCAGTAAAGTGTGGAGAGACCTGGAGGAAACAAACAGACTCCTCCGAGGAGAGGACAAAGCATAAGGAAGAAAGAAATTAGTTTAAATTGGTATTTTTGATTTGAGATTCTCTTGGAGGATTGAAGGGGGCCATATGCATCCTGGCTCTGAGAGAAAGGTGAACACAGAGAGATTGTAGGGAAAGAAACCAGAAAGAGGCTTTGGTAGGATGATATCCAGAGAGGTGGTAGCAAGGGGTCTGAGGGAGCAGACCATGGTGGCTGGTCAGAGTTCCCTGGATGGGAACTCATGTTAGTGGGAAGGTCTGCAATCGTGTACCAGGTATTGGGAAAGATGGTAAGGGGTCTGGAGAACGTATTAAGGCTGACTGAGAGAAGGGTGTGAGGACTGTGGGGGGATCAAAGAGTTTTTGTGAGGCAGTTGGACTACTGTGAGATGGACTTTTTGCTACCCAGGAAGGGTTGGGACTAAAACATGACCTGGCTGGAGGCTGGGTCAGGGTTAGGATTAGAGAAGCTCTCCACAGGCCCATGTGCCCAGCCATGTGCCATTCCCCTACTCTTGTACAGCCATGAGCTGGGGCCCATTCTGTGCACACTTCAGGAAAGATGGGGATTAATTGAAGAGTTCAGAGAAAACCAACAAAAAAGAACCCAAGGTTTGGAAACCCTGGCCTATGAGGAGAGATTAGATAAACTGGGTCGGTTTAATCTTGATAAAAGAAGACTGAGAGGGACCTGTTAACAGTTTTCACATATATTAAGGGCTGTTACAGAGTACAGCCATCAGTCGGTCTGCACGTCCAGGGAAGGAAGGACAGGAATTAACGGGTTCTATCTGCAGCAAGGGAGATTGAGATCAGATATTTCTAACTTTCTAACACTCAGGACAGTTGAGCTCTGGACCAGGCTTCCAAGGTAGGTTGTAGAATCCCTGTCCTAAGAGGTTTTCAGAACAGGCTGGACATGGCTGGTCTGGGTTTCTCTGGTCCTGCGTCAATGTGAGGGCCAGACTAGGGGACCTCTTGAGATCCCTTCAAGCCTGACCTCTCTATGGGTATGTCTACACAGGAGTCTTACGTTGACTTAAGGGAGGTTCGGTTGACCTACAGACTCATGTGGCCACATTGACCTTTTATCAAGTTGACTAAAGCGCTTCCTTAAGTTGACTTAATAACATTACCTCTTAATGTCAACTTAACACTTTAGTTGACCTTATTAAGTAGACTTGATCCAGTGTAGATGGGGAAAGCCCTTAAATCAAGCTAATTGGCCTCCAGGCCCCCTCCTTCATTGATCTAGCACCTGCCAGTGTGGATGCAGGCAGTCAACAGGACTTTTCAGTGTGGACTCTCTAAGTCGACCGAACAAAGTTGACTTTAAGTTGACTTAAAGTCGACCTTGTTAATTTGACTTAACAGAGCCTCCAGTGTAGACACACCCTGTGAGTCTATAGCACGCACAGTCTTAGAAGAAACACAAGAAAACAAAAAGCTCACATGGCCAGGCTCTAAAGCTTACCTGAGGGATTTCCAGCAGGCTGTAAAGACAAATGTGTGTCAAGGGGATCAACAGAGGCCTCAGCATTGTCGCAGCCTCCCCTGTCTTGCTGTAAGAGAACCCATCAAGGATGTCAGTGGAAGGCATTGGAGAATTACACTCCAGTTCCAAATGGCTCTGTTGTTCCAGGTCAGGTCAGTAACTCAGATTTCCCATGCAGAAATAGTTAACTTCTTGCATTACAGCTCAGTCATAATGGAGGCAGATTTGACCCTGGAATACAGTCTGTGAGTGAATTGTGTGGAGTGTAGCTGTGGGAAATCCTTCTTTCCCTTTGGTGATCACATTTCCCTAACGGATTCTGGGCAGTGAAAATACCACACCTAGCACTAGGCCTTGCTCCTTAGCTCTGTGCATGGCCAACAGAGTGATGACTCAGACATCAAAGACCAGGGCTGACCCTAGATTTGGGGTGCAGCCAAATGGTCATCCCATCTCAGAGACACAAAAGCACAGATCTCTGTCAACTGGCTAGGCAGGGAACCACACCCCAATCACACGGTCCACATGGGGACAAATGCAAAAAGACCAACACACAACTCACTAACAAACATTCTCCTCTTTACCTCTTGTGCTCACCTGCTGAACAGATCCCTTGTTCAGTGGGTCTGATGGGGAGCTGGGTCTTTTGGAGGCAGGTTTTTTGGCTAGGGAAGGAGACCTGAGCATTAGAATTGAGAAAGTGAATCCTGGGGAGAGCCAATGACAGGGGGACTAGAAAGAGCATAGTGGTGTTGTGTTAGGGAAAGCAAGATAACATCGGGACTGGTGAATGCCTGAGGGGAATGTTCCCTCTAATTACTCATAGACTATGTGCACAAACAATTTCTTTGTGTGCGCAAAAACATTTCTTTGTGAGCACCAATATTAGCACTATTGATTTTTTTTGTGTGCACTTTATTTTGCTGTGTGCGCAGGTTTCATGATGTGTGTGCATGCACACATGCGCACAGCTTAGAGGGAACCGTGCGGGGGGGTATTTATTGGGGCAGGGAAAAACGATTTCCATAGACCACATGGAAATGTCATCCTTCCTCTGGGCTTTGTCCATAAAGGGCAGAGTCTGCCGTGGTACTTTTCCCTTGTTGTTGCTGAGTAGGGGTTGACTTGAAATAGCTGTGCCAGAAGTGATGGGATAGATGTGTACACACAGTGAATGGATAGTAGACAGGAGTTTCTGGTGTCCATAGAATGAGGAAGGGGGAATGTGTGGAAAGAACAGGTGGGAGGAAAAGAAGAGGGGGAGAAAAGTGGGTGCACATAGAATAAGAGTGAGGAGTGGGGTGAGTAGGTGCCTGAATGAATCGCTGTATGGATTCTGTGTGTGTGTGTGTGTCTGTGTGTGCATGCGCGCATGCATCCAGGTTCAGTATCGGTGCGTGGGTGAGTGTAGCATGACTGAGGGTAGGTGGTGGAATGAATTATGTCTGGGCAGTATGTGCATGGATAGAAAGCTGGCTGTGCAATGAATCTATGGAGTGTGTGTGAGTGGAACAAATGGGCAATGCACACATAAATCCATGCATTCCTATGCAAATTTATGCATATATATATATATATATATATAATATTTATGCAAATACATGCAAATCACAGTTAAACTTTTTTGTTTGCATATACTAGTCTCCAGACACCTTCTTAAAGCTAATGCCATAATAACCCCTTTTCTTTCTCAAAAACCTGGTTTTGTCTAAATGCAGTGCATGCTTCTTTTACCATCAATGAAGAAAATGGCCTATGGAATTCTTCTCCTTTGGAAATAGATTTTCCACTTTAGTTAGACTTGATTCTCAAGGAAAGATCATCACATGTCAAATGCTGTATTTGCAGCCTGTCCTAAACCTCATAGAGATTTTTCACACATTCAGCCTTTGTCTGTTCCCTTGTTGTGACACGACTAATTGAGTTGTACGCCAAATCCCCACAGCCTATAACTTCTTCCAGGATTTCCCTCAGGGTTGAAGGCTCTGCAAAATACTTCATTCAGTCCCATACCATATTACTTTTTCAGTAACTTCTAAAGGGCTGAGGGGAGTATTATGTAGATTTCCCCTGACCTGGGCCCAAGAAATGCCATTAAATATCACTGAGACATGTAAAACTTTCAATTCTGTTACAGTATTTTCTAAACGCTCATGTGGTCTCACCTCAGTATGAAAGCACAATACAGCAGATAGATACACCATTCTGATGTTCAGACAGAACAGCATATATGGCAGATGCCCAGCGTGACTTAGCAGAGAACTCTACGGTGAGCTAAAACACAAAAGGGAAGCTTACAAGAAGAGGAAGGTTGGACAGATGACTAGGGAGGCATATAAAGATATTACTTGGGCATGCAGGAATAAAATCAGAAAGGTCAAAGGACAACTGGAATTGCAGCTGGCAAGGGATGTGAAGGATAACAGGAAGGGGTCTATAAGTATGTTAGTAACAAGAGGAGGATCAGGGATGCTGTTGGTCCCTTACTGAATAGGGCAGGTATCCTCGTGGTGGATGATGCGGAAAAGGCTGAAGCAATCAATGCTTTTTTTACCTCAGTCTTCCCAGGCAGGGTCAGCTCCCAGGCTACTAGACTAGGTAAAACACAATGGAGAGAAGGAGAGTAGCCCTCAGTGATGGAAGGTCAGGTTAGGGACTACATAAAGAAGTTGGATGTGCACAAGCCTATGGGGCTGGATGAACTGCTTCCAAGAGTGCTGAGGGGGTTGGCCAATGTGATTACACAGCCACTAGCCATTATCTCTGAAAGCTCATGGGGGAGGTCCTGGATGATTGGATAAAGACAAATATAGTGCCTATCTTCAAGAAGGGGAAAAAAGAAGGCCCAGGGAACTACAGACCAATCAGCCTCACCTCAATCCCTGGAAAAATCATGGAGCAGGCGCTCAAAGAATCCATCCTGAAATACTTGGAGGAAAATAGTGATCAGGAACATTCAGCATGGATTCACCAAGGACAAATCATGCTTGATCAACCTGGTGGACTTCTGTGATGAGATGACAGGATATGTGGACATGGGAATAGCCGTTAATGATATTCCTCGACTTTGGCAAAGCTTTTGATACAGTTTCCTACAGCAATCTTGTCAGCAAGCTGAGAAAGTATGTTTTTTATGAATGGACCATAAGGTGGATAGAAAGCTGGCTAGATCATTGGGCTCAGCGGGTAGGGTTCAATGGCTAGTCTGCAACCAGTAACAAGTGGAGTGGAGTGCCCCAGGGTTCGGTCCTGGGGCTGGTTTTGTTCAACATCTTCATTCATGATCTGGATGACGGGGTAGATTGCATGCTCAGTAAATTCACAGATGACAGCACACTGGGGGGAATGGTAAACACACTGAAAGGCAGGGATAGGATTCAGGGAGACCTAGACAAATTGGAGCATTGGGCCAAACAAAATCTCATGAGGTTCAACAAAGACAAGTGCAAAGTCCTGCACTTAGGATGGAAAAATCCCGAGTACTGCTGATGGCTGTGGACCAATCAGTGAAATAGCAGCACTGGAGAAAAGGACTTGTGGGTTATGGTGGATGGGAAGCAGGATATGAGTCAACATGTAGCCAAAAAGGCTAATGGGATATTGGGCTGTATCAGTAGGAAGACTGCCAGCAGATCAAGGGATGTGATTATTCCCCTCTTTCTGGTGCTGGTGAGGCTGCAGCTGGAATACTGTGTCCAGTTTTGGGCTCCACTCTACAGAAAGGATGTTGACAAATTAGAAAGAGTGAAGTGAAGGGCAACGAAAATGATTCGGGATTGGGCCACTTGACTTAAGAGGAGAGACTGCAGATGAGAAGACTGAGGTGGAGATTTGATAGCAGTCTTCAACTACTTGAAGAGGTGCCTCAAGGAGGAGGGAGCTCGGCTGTTCTCAGTAGTAGCAGAGGACAAAACTAGGAACAATGGTTTCAAGTTGCTGCTGGGGTGGCTGAGCTTGGATACTAGGAAAAACTTTCTCACTAGGAGGGTGGTGAAACATTGCAATGGGTTACCTAGGGCGGTGGTGGAATCTCCATCTTTGGAAACATTTAAGGCCTGGTTAGACAATACTGTGGCTGGGATGATTTAGTGGGAGTGGTCCTGCTTTTACCAGGGGGTTGGGCTAGATGACCTCGAGAGGCCCCTCCCAACCCTACAATTCTATGATTCTAAGAGATATTTTTGTCTGTTATTTATTTAGGGGAAGCAGGTGACAGCATTATATGTATTGACTAGGGCCTTGCACTCATGGGTTTATCTAGCCTAGTGAGTTTTGATGCCCTGTTTATCTGGAGTTAAATGATAATTGCTTTGGGTTAATTAGCAAACATCTTTTAAAATGCTATTTAGACAGTTTGCAAGTGCAGGGTTGAGCCCTGTGGTAAAGCACAAATATTTGCCAACTTGTGAACTGTTGCTGCAGTTAGATAACTAATGCGATTTAGCTACCTTGCTGTAAAACCCTCTTGGAGAAGGACTTTGCTGTAATATTAATGAGGCTGGGCAAGGCCAGCTGTGCAGGAGTAGAGGGGATGCAGTGATGGCCTCACTCAGCTACATGGAGTAAAAACTACAAAGTTCCTTATAACTGAAAATAAAGTACAGAACTGTCCCAGTAGAAAGATGCCAGGTGGCTCTCAGTGGTTTGCCTCTAACATGAGCAGTTTCCAGAGCTGTAAGACAGCGTTTTGCCACCTGGGACACGTTCCCCTTCCCATTAGCGGCGCTCAGAGCTGGTGCTGCAAAGCTGCCCCTTTAATAGTGCAGCCCCATTTAGTCACTTTGGGCTGCCTGGGGCTGCGCCCCATTGGTCCGGCCGTAGTTACGGCCCTACAAGTTTCTATTGTGGCTGGGACAAGAAAATATTGACCAGAATCAGTAATGATGGCTGGCTGAGAATTGTGCACATCCTGTGCACTGATCACATTTTTTGCTCTCCTCTGGATTCTTACCTGTGTATCCATGTCTTCCCTAATACATGGCACTGAGGGAGTAGAACAGGACAGTTACCTCCCCTGTCATACACACAACACTCCAGTTCATACACCGCAGCCTGACATTAGCCTTTTTCACAAATGCATCAAATTCTTGATTCACCTTCACTCTGTGATCCACTCTAACCCCCCAGACCCTTTTCAGCAGGACAATCACCCAACCAGATGCTTTCCAGTTTCTTGCTGTACATTTGATTTTTTCTTCCCAAGTGCAATATATGACACGTCGTTACTGTTGCCTTCTGACCAATTCTCCAATTTTTCAAGGTCATTTTGGATT
>ML683142.1:10637-23968 GCA_007922195.1 Podocnemis expansa | reverse complement strand
CCCTCAGCCACTTCCAGCCCCAGCCCTAACCCCAGCCAGGCATGCGAGACGTAGCCACCCACGGCCTTTGGGCTGGAGGCGGGCCTTGCGGGCTGGGAGCAGGGCTTGGGCCCGTGCCCTGGCTCCCTCCCCAGGGCAGTGATGCCCCTGAGCAGCAATCTTCAGAGTAGCAATTCCAGAGAAACTTAGTATTGTAAATTAAGAGATTCAGAGGTCCAAAGGTCAGAAGGCCAAACTTTGACCACCTGGCCTGACCTCCTGTAGAAAACAGGCCCTAGAAGTTCCCTGAAATTATTCCTCTTTGATCCATGGTCCCTTATGTCTCCAGGTTTGGATGGTTTGTAGGATTCAGCTCTGGGTCCTAGCAGAGCAGCAGGGGCAAAGCTACCTTGGGAAAAGACCCAGGTCCTGGTCCTGATCTGGTCGTGTGGCTCTGGGCAGGGCCCAGAGTGGGCTCCTGCTCCTGCCAAATAGCAGCCTGCCCCCAAATCCTCAGGTGGGGCTGGGGCTGGTGCCAGGGTCGGGGTCGGGTCCAGGGCCGTCACCAGTAGTCTGGTTTGATGTCCCTGGCCAAGGACGAGACTTGTTAGGGCAGCCACTGACAAGGGCAGCCTGGCTTGGGCTGGGGTCAGATTGGGCTGCTGCTGCTGCCAGGAACTCGGGGCACTGTTGTTGGGACTTGGGGCATGTGACCTTTGTGCCCAGCATCAGTGACACCACTGATGATTTGCAAAGCAGAAAGTTTCAAAACACCCAGGGACGCTGCTAGATATAAAGATTCATGCGGACCCAGGCCCCCACCAGGTCCAAGCTCCACCTTCTATCTCTACGTAGCCACCTGGGCCCCGACCTGCTTCCTGCCCCCCCGTGCTGGTTCCCCAAGCCCTTCCATAACCCTCCATTTCTGCCACTGGCTCCTGCTGCCTCAAGCTGACCCTCTCCTCCACCCCCCCAGTGTTTTCCCGCTGTGCCAGCATGCCTGTCCCCAAACTGCACCCTCTCTCCCTAACCTGGCTGCCGGAGGAGAACACAGCACAGGCTTATGCCCCCAGCCTGACCCTACAAGGCTGGGACTTTGTGACTTCCAGCCAGGCAGAGGCCATGGCTGCCATCTGTCTAGTGCACAGCTGGCAGCATTCCCTGCCCTGAGGAGTGATGGTGTGCTGCCATTCAGTTTACAGGGCATGTTGCTCAGGGACTGGCCCTGAGCTTCAGGGGGTCTGATGTCTCTGCGGCCCCAAGGCAGTGATGCCTCTGAAAACACCACTCTCTTGGATCACGTGAATCCTGTGTGTGTGTGGGTGTGTGTGTGGGGGGAATTCCTTTCATTTCCAGAATGTTGAACCAACACATTTTCTCCATTTCATTTCAGACTCACCTCTTTTTTCCAAGGAGTCACTTGTCAGGAGCACAGACACACTCACATCCATGTCCACAAAGTGTTTATACAGCCTGCACCAGTGGACAAATGCTTTGACTTCAGCTATCAAGAGCAGGCCACAGCAGAGAGGACTGAAACAAAGAAGTGTTCCAGGAGGATCCTATCATGTCTGCGAAGATTTTGCACCTGCTGTAAATCGACGAATTCAGAGGCCCAGGGTGACAGAAGAGCTTCCGCTCCAACAAGCTGGAACTGCTTCTCCTGCAAGAAGAAGAAAAATAAAACAACAGTCAGTGGTGCTCCATCAGAGGAAGAGAGGCTTCAAGAAAATCAACACAGAGAAGAACCTGAATTGATAGGTGAGGCTACAAACCGCATCGTTGGCAAGGAACGTGGAAGAAACCTTAGACAATTAGGGCATTTCCATGGCAGATGCATGGGCACTTCAGAAAGTGTTATTTAGTGAAATAATGTAATGCATGATGCTATGGAACAGGCTGAAAGAGATCCGTTCCTGAGGTGGGAAGGGCTGATACTGTCAAGCCATACCTTTCCAGGGGTCTGGCCTGGTTGGGAGGGGAAAAGTAGCCATTATTTCCCCACTGCTCTGTATCTCAGAGCCATGTTGACGCCCCATTAGCTACAGCTGAAGTCTCTTTGCTTCTTTCTTAGAGTCAGAAAATCCTTTTGAGACTCTACAGCCTCCTGGAGTTCTAAACGTCTCCTTGGAACAAGATGTGGCCCACAGTTTATCTGCAGCGGCAGAAGTCAAGGTGAGAGATGTACTGAAAGCCACATGCGACTCTCCTGAAGACCACCATGAGGTAAAAAAGTTCTCTCACCCTTCCTAAGGGAGCGATATTGTCCAGGCTCCTTGTTTGGTACAAACAGGAGAAGGGTGAGGCGAGGATGGCATTACAAAACAGCTATTTTAAGGTTGGCGAGATGTTCCAGGGCAGTGTGTGTGCTCAGATGAGTGTGGTGTCAGAAGAGCACGACTTAGGTGCCTGACTCTAATTGACTCTCCTGGGAACACAGGCACTGCTGAGAATCCCACCAAGCACATACCCCCCACCATTAGCTACATAACTATTCTTGTAAATCTTGCCCTCCGCCATTGAGTCCCCTACAAGAGGGTTCAATGAGGAGAACTTCCAACATCCCTGCATGGTTGGAGGACATGTGCAAGTGTGTCAGTCCAGCATCTCCTACTCGTCCTTTGCTGCAGTCAGCCAGCGATTCCTAGGTCGACTGCACTGATGCCCGTGGAGGCACCTGAGGAAACAAGGTCAAAGGCCTTCCCAGAATCCCAGGCCTGGGGTAAAGCGAGACTGTAGCCACACACACTGCAGTAACATTATGACTATGAGCTCAGAACTACTGGAGGTTCCACCTTAGAGGCTCCCCTGGTTTGGGAATCTCATTGGCCACTCAGACTTGTTCCTTCCACCTAAGCCACCTTCTGCCTGCCCAACCATTCCTGTCTACTGTGTGGCAGGCCCTCACGGTATGACGTGGGAACCAAGAGGGTGTTTCATTTTTAGGTCAGACGCTAGGCCCTTTCCTCACACACACAGTGCAGCTAGGCAACGGAAATCTTGACACAAGACACTTTGTCCCTGTCCACTGCATATCCTCGGGAGCCAACTTTCCTCTGTGCAGGTAAAAGACCTCCTGAAGACAGCACTGAAGGCTCTTACAGCATCCCAGACAGAGAGATTTTGTACAGCGGAGGATGAACTGAGAAAAATCATCTGTAAGCAGGAGGCCAGGATGGAAAAAGTAAGAGACTCGTGGAGCATGGAAGGGGTAGGTTGCTGAGAGAGGGGCATGGGAGAATTTTCTCTCCTAGGCAACTCTTCCTGCTACACACTGTCACAGTACTCTCAAGGTTGGCTTACCTACCTTTTCATTAATCGTACAACTGTCAGTATCTGATGATCAGTTTTTTTAATGTCTCCTCTTGTCTGCTGAAACTCAGACATTTCTCTGAACAGAACCCTCAATCTGAGCTGCCTCCCCAGTCCTGCCTCCTCCTAGGCTTTTGTACAGGACAGCCCTGCTTCTAGCCTGAGTCCCATTTCACAAGCATCATATTGGGAGAGCAATACACTGTCCCTGCCATCGGGAGGCAGAAGCAACATTTGTGTAGGTCTCCGACTCGTGCTAACAGAGTGGCTCAGCAGACCCCTCCATTCATCCAGGGTCAGAGATCCTGTAAGAGGAAAAAGCAGAGTCTCCTAGGGAGGGGCACTGTCCCTTTGGCAGATCCCATACTGTTTTAAAGTCTTCCCCATTGAGTCTGAGTGCCTTCTGGACTTGGGCTAGAATCTGGGCTCTAATCATGGGAATGGAGGGTTACTTCAAAGCCCAGTTCCAGCCCAAATGACTATGCGCACACTGCTCTTTTTAGTGTTGGAGCATGTGCCCAGGTTACAAACCCACTTTCTTACTGCACATTTTAGTATTCTGCAATACAGAGGTTTTCATTAGGGCTGGAGGCCTGGACCCGGCTGGCCCCATCCTATTACCCCCGCCTGCCACAGCCGGGATAGGTTCAGGGAGACATCAGTAGAACCAACTGGGGTTGGGTCAACTTGTTCTCGTAGAAAGACCAACAGCACATTGCAGAGACTGGGGAAAGCCTCTTGTAGGGAAGATGAAAGTGGCAAGCCACTTTGTCCACCTGGGCAGGGCTGAGAGCAGAGCTTTAACTAAAGAGTGCTGCACCTCTTATAATACCCGGCTCCTGGGCCGAGCAGCACTGCGTGTGCCCTTTAATGGAGTTGCTCAGTGGAGCTTCTCCGACACACCTGGAGCAAAGCCCCACTCGCCCTGCTGTAATTATGGCTCTGGATGAGAGTAACTCGCAAAGGCAAAGAAGACACTGATAGGCCACAAAAGTTTGCACTCTGCCCTTTGGAAGCATTTGGGAAAGATTCTGTTGTGGATTTCTCTGCTGGAAGTTGACAAACCAGACTTCTGGTTGTCTGGGCTTCCTGGACTGGCAAAAGCATCTTTTTGGGAGTTTGTTAAGGAATGCAGCTAGGAAAGCAAGCTCATGAGCTGTTTCCAGGCCTGCCATAAGGGGTTACTAATGTGGAAGGGGCCTGTCATGGATAAACCCATTCCTCACTTTTCTGTCTTTTTTCCAGGTTGCAGGCATCGTGGGAGAGATTCTAAGCTGGCTGGACATTGTCTCTGATCCCAGGGCCAGAAAAGCAGCACTGAAGGCCATAGCCTTGCTGGCTCATTCCCATGAGCAGGAGGTGCCTCTAACCTGCGTGGTGCACACTCTGTCACAGGGCAGGTATGGAGATGCTCTCTTATACCCTCAGGCCATTCTTTCCATTCCCTCCCCCACACACATCTCAGAGGTGGGACAGATGTCTTGCAGGCTCATGGAGCTGGTGAGCTCCTGGTCTGCTCAGGCTGTCTAAGAGAAGTTGCATGGGCCCAGTCACTGAGGAGCCAATGCCTCCTCCTTCACTCACTGACATTTAAACATGCCCCAGATTGAGAATTCCCATACTCCTGATCTCTATGGGCTACCCCACTTGCTGGTAGCTTCAGCAGAGAAACAAGACACCACTCTGGGGCTTATTCAGTATCAATGAGACAGGAGGCATGGCTGGTCTATATTCTGTCAGAGAAGGTAGAGATGGGACAGGCCAGGAAGGGTTCATCTCTCTATCCCCTGGAGACTAATGCAGGATGGTTACGTAGAATAAGAGTCCTACTTATTCCTCGTAGTCTGCAGACAGCCTGAAAGAAGAGCTCAAAGAGTTGTGAGTGACTCCTTTCAACTCCAGAAGTTGCTAACTCTCACCCTTGTTGGGTATTGCTGATCACTTTAGCAGAGTCATCCAGCTGATGAGTTTCTAACACAATTACCCAGTGTTCCCCACAGACCCTACGTGCCCTCAGACACAAGTGGGCCCTAGCTAGACATCAAAATCTTCAGTTTCCCTGAGCATCTTCGGCAGTTCACTTCTCCATTGACTGTAACATGGAAGAATGTATTGAAGAACAGCAGCAAATATATTATCTCAGGGCCATCCCTGGGAGAGCTGGGAGGGCGACCGTCCTGGGCCACCCAATTCCATGGGCCCTATGCCACTGCCTCTGCACTGCCACACTAATTCCCTCCCCCCTCTTTGGTGGGAAGCCAAAGACAAGGGTTGGGGCTGAAGTGAAGAGCCCAGGCCATAGGCCAGTCCTCCTCACCCTGGGGCAGGGGCATCACTGGGGTGGGGAGAGACCCGGGGCATGGGCCCCATCCCCACCCCCAGAAGGCAGGCCCTGCCCCCAGCCGGAAGGCCCCGCCCCCTCACCAGGAATAGGTGATCTCTGGCCCCATTACTTACCCCACACAGACACAGCTCAGCTGTCTCTGCAGACCACCCCACACAGTATGGGGCAGAGAGGGAGGGGTTTAAATTTCCCTCCTCTTCTCCTGCCCTGCCAAGGTAATGCAGTGGGGAGGGGCTGGCAGTTCCTCTCACTTCTCCCACACGAAGCTTAGAGCATGCCGGCTCTCATCACCATGGAGCCCTAAGGGGGGAGCCAGGAGCTTCATGCAGCCCCAGATGGCCAACCCCCAGACTAGGCAAATAGTAACACACTGATTTAGGCCATTACCAATTTTTTTAAAAGTTCAGTATAGTTGAATATAAGCCTTATGTGCTTTAGTTTCTGCCTTTTTTGAAGTATAGACAATGAGGAAAAGATCAGTTCTACTACTTCTACTTCACTTTCAGTGACCTTTAAATGTTCCAATGTTTGAGTTGCAAACTACACGGGAATCCTGGTCTTAGAATTATTTTCAGTCAGATACATCAGTTTTTAAAAGGTTTCAGAAACTTTTTTGTAGACTGTGTTTGAAGAAGTTTGTTTTTTAAAGAATAAGCTAGAGGTGCTTGAACTAAGGGGGTTGGAGGTGCAGCATTCCCTGGCTTGAAATGGTTTCCATTACAGAAAGAGAGACAAGAATGGCAGCATGATCTTTCCATTAGTCTTGGGTATGATACGTTTCCATCATGAAAAAAATGTTGAGCTAGCATTTTGTAACTTCATCATCTTTCACCTAACATAAATGATCTAAAGATGAGCTATAAAGTTAAAACAAACATTTAAAAGTTTCTTTAAAAAAAACAAGTATTTGTGTTAATTTACAAATAAAGGGGTAAAATTAACAATGGCTCAAACTTAACTGAAATACCAAACTGAGTGTAAATACATAATACATATTAGCCACATAAATCTATAATGAACACCTTTTGGCTGCCAAATATGATGATGTTTTCAGATAGGCTTGGGCTTATATTCACTGAAAGTTTTACACAAATAATTATAATGAAAATAAGTGAAAAGATGGCTTCCAGTGTGTAGTTATAAATTAAAATAGTAAAACACAAAATTTCAATGGAATTCACTGAAGCACTCAAGTTTATAAGACTCTGGTCCCCTCACAAAAGTATTAAAGAGCAAGTCCAAAAGAAGCTGAAAACTTATTTACCTCAAGGAAGACATAAAGCAGAGACATGGCTGCTTGAGGGCAGCAATGCATTTCTATGTAACAGCCTATATGGATTTATCTGGTAAGGAAAAATTCTTGCAAGTGGGATTTAAGGTCAGAATAAATGGTCAGACTGAGGAACTAAAACATGAAACCATGGGAAAGCTCCTTTGACTGTGCTCTGTCAGTTGGTGCCACTAAGAGCTCTTGCCATTTTAGCATGCCAGTTGAAAGGTGAGAGACAGATAAAGGAGAAAGCAGCGATTCAGATGAAGCACAGTTCCTGATGTTAGTTTGCCTTGATGAGCCAGGACTGAAAAGTGCTGAGGCTTCCAGCCTTCCTGGCTCTGCTAGATGGGAAAAATTTCTATCATCTTCTATATTTTCATTTCTGTCCATTGAGTTGAGGATGGGGCCCCTTAGGGATTTGGACCCTATGTTGTTGTCTGCTTCTCTTCTAAAGTCACCACTGCCCTCAAGTCAGAAAGTTTGACCCCTCCCTGCCCCCACTTTAGATCAGTGGTTCCCAATCTTTGCACTAACATGGCACACTTCAATCAGACAAACAGTTCAATGGCACAGCCCATTCTTTCAGCTGAATTGATTGCACACAAACCTCACATTTACTTACATTTACGATGGTTATAGTCTTACTAGAGAGGTTTTACAACAGAGTGCATACAAGAAGCTGAAGAAGGATCAAATGTATGAATGTTTCAATTCCATCAGAAAAAAATGCACATCTCAATTTTGCCTTTTGGCCACCTCTATTTACAATGTTCACATTTCAGAATCAAAAGACCAATACCTTGCTTAAACTTTTCATGAGTTTCATGAGTTATACTTTTGGTGGGAAAGAATAGTGTTTAAGGTGAAACCATGCTTCTTTTACATTGATTTTGACTGTCTTTGTACAAAATTTCATGTCACACTTGGACAGTTCTTACAGCACACCTATGTGTTGCAGCAGACAAGTTGAAAACCACTGATTTAGATAATGCTTGGTACTGTTATAAGTTCAAGGGACTGGGTGAAATGTCTTGTCAGTAAGAAGTCCAGTCCTTCCATGTTATGAGTCTTAGAAATGCTGGGTCTAGACTACCTTCCTGAAAAGCCAGAGTAACCACAAAGGCTTCAGTCAAATCACTCAGGATTGGCACTAGTGGAACACTAGACAATTGGGGTCGGTTTGTTCCCAGTAAGTGCTAAATACATGGTGAGGAGCTTGAAGAGATAGGAGATCACTTGCAGTCACAATAACATAGGGAAAGGAAGAAATTGAGAACTCACTGAAGAGACTGGTTCTGCTCAGACTCCGTGCAACAATGGGTGTATCCTCTGACAGCATTTCACATCTCTGGCTGGTGAAGTCAAGAGCTGCCAAGCAGGGAAGGCCTGACTTCTCTTTCTCAATTTGCAGATGTGCCATTGAGCTGTGGAAGGTCTTGGGTGAAGAAGCACAGCTTACCAGGCAGGTGCTGCGGCAGCTGCTGGACAAGCTCCAGCAGAGAGAGAGGGATGAGAGGAGCTGCAGCGTGTCTCTGGCTGTAAGTGATATTTGAGGAGTCACTTGATGAACCCATCATCACAGGGAGGCTGAGGCATCTGTGGAGGGTAGAACACAGCCCTTCACCACTTCTCATCTTCAGGCCACGTCTACACTACAAAAGTCAGTTGACCTAACCTATGTCAGCATACAGCCACCACAGTAATTTCAGCATTTGCGTCTGTCTGTCCTTTGCTCTTTCTGTCAGCATAGAGTGCCTTTACCTGAGGCACCTGTGTCCATTACACTGTCAGCAGGGGGATGGTGGGAAGGCTCCTGAAAGAAGTGGATGAAAGAGACGCTGTGTCTCTGCAGACACATTGTAGACCTAGCTGCATAGAGCTGACTTTATGCCACTTGTACAGGTGGAGCTATGCATTTGGCATAGTGAAGCAGGGGTTGATGCTGCTTCTCTTCTGGGAATGGGTGAACATTCAGGAGCTTCCAAAATGTTTCCCTCTCCCTCAGTGACTTTCTTAATTAGATGGAGAGGAAATGGTGAGACGATAATAGAGAAAGATAACAGGGGAGGAGGGCAGATTTGAATATTTCAGTGTAAAAACTCTCTCATTTGTTACCTCCTCCAGGCAATGAACAATATTTACGAGCTCCTTTTCTTATGGGAATACCGAGAAGCCATCCTGGAAATGTATCCCCAGATGCTCCTCCTCATACTCAGACACCTGCATTACGTGTTGACGCTGCACTTGCCAGAGACCCCCAAGACGAGAAAGAAATCTATCCCCGAGGAGGAGGAATCCAGCTGCCTTGGCCCTCTCAGGTAAGGACACAAAGGAACAAAACTGATTTCTTCACCTACTATTATGTGGGGCTCTTCATGGCCATCATTTCTTCCTATACTGGAGTGAGACCAGGCTCACTTACAGGCAGGGTCTTTCCTAAAGAAAAACCCTGGATGGCCATGGATTCTTGTGACTCACACTCACCCATCTGACTCAGTCCACAGGGCAGGGATTTTCACAACCAAAACAGGCAACAAACACCTTTAAGCATCCATGTGTGTCACCTGCCAAAGAAATGTCAATGATTTTATTAGCCCATGCAAAACAATTTGTTCTTTGCTGCACAATGCCTCAGCTCTGGCTAACACCCTCAAGGAGCGTGCCAACAGAGCAACCCCAGCAGCCAGCCTGGAGCAAGACATTCAGGATGTCCAGCCTCACACATACACAGGAGGAAGACAGACAAATTCAATTGCTTATGTGGGCACCGTTCAAGGGGATCCAAATCCTTGGGAACACCAGTGGACCAAGGGAAACCTTCACTGCATTAAAATGCCAGAGTTTTGGCTTTCCTAAACCAGCTGAGGAACTGGCCACACAAGCCCCTGCTTAAGATCTCTTATTTGATGCCAAAAATACTCAGGTACTTCACCTTATGGAGGAAAGACACAAAGCACCTTAAGAAGCACCTGTGTTGCCGGTTGATTCAAAAGTCAAATCAACTGTAGTCCACACAAGGCCCATTGGCAGGGAAGCCCCATCCTCTGTCACCAGATCTACCCTCAGGGGAGGCTAAGATCAACATCTTCTAGAGGGGACCACCCCTCAGGGATCACACACATTTTGCTCACTGTGCCATCCCTGAGGCTGACCTATCCTGACACTGCTATTTGCTGTTCTTTAGCACTTCAGTGGAGGCTGTGAAGACTCTTTTTTCCATGCCAAGATACTGGAAGGAGTTTGCCACCATCCACTTTCAGCAGGGTTGGGACATGATATCCTCCCGATGTCACTACTCACAGGGAGTTGGTCTGCTTGCAAGGTAGGAACCTAACACTTCCTCTGCATTGGGCCTCTCTTGCTGGGATTCCAGTGTGCCATTTTCCATGGGATTTCAGCATGAAACATTCCCATCTTCCAGCCAGGCGTCTCAGCCCACCAGGTAGAGAGAAATTAACTCTTCCCCTTCCTAAGCAGAAGACATTTTCTCTCTCATCTTCCAGAGCCATGACGGAGTTTGATAACCCTCAGCTTCCTGCAGTTTTCAAAGAGGCAGTCACAATCCTCAAGAGTCAGGAGGAGGACACACTGAGAAATATTGCTATGGTTTTCTTCATTGAGGTGAGATTCATTACTTGATTGGCATAAGTGGGCTTCTGGAGAGCCTCTCAGTCCCACAGCAGTCTGGGGGGAGATAGAGCACATGGTCAGGATCTCAGCAGCTTTACAGCCATCTAGCTTCATTGCAAATAGATTGCTGTGGTCAATGGCAAAGAGTTGGAGGGAGGGACAGTGGGAGAACACCAGTCAGGATGTGCGATATACAATTATGTGTCAAGAGGGTATGTTTCTCCAGCTCCCCAAGGCCATGCTTCCCTACCTCATTTCTTCCTCACCAAATTAGTTCCATGAGATTCAAGGATAGCAGCAGAGTCCAGTTGCTCTCGGGCTGTATTTATTACTTGTGCATTAATCTAACCTCTGGCAATGAACCAACTGAAACAGTAAAATGGCTCCATAGATACTAGAGATATCCTAGATGAGCAACTGGCCATTGGGAAAGATGAGTGTCCAGGGAACAGGCCTTATAGGAAGACCTCTGCTGCTTAATCTGATGGTGATTTGGCTCTTTGCAGTTTCTCCAGAGTCCTTCCATTGCCACCAGCCTGAGAAAATCTGAGCTCCAGCTCCAGCTCCTGGATTGGACGAAAGACCCAAATCCCATTATACGTCAGCTCAGCCTGAGAGGTCTTAGCAGTCCTGTGATCCTGCCAGAGAAGGTGAGAGGAATGGATTAGCCAGTAATGCAAGAAAGAGAATGTCTACAGAATAGCCCAGCAATGAGAGGGAGAGCCCCAAGCGAGCTGTCGTCTTTAGCACACAACACTCAAGTGTTGGTGGTGCTTTGCTGAGTGAACTGAGACATGAGGCCATCCATGCTCCCAAGAGCTGACCCATAGTTGTAGAGAACAGGGAAAGGATGAGGGTAACCTAGGGGAAATGGGGAAAGCAAAACAAAGGTTACAGACAGAAGCTGGCACAGTTGCTTGAATATAGCGACTGGGCAACTTGAGGTCTCCATTTCATATAAATTAGCCTTTTTTTTTTTTGACTGGTGTGAAAAAACATACTTTTTGAAGAGAGCCTGCAAAAGCAGGTTTGTAGGTGGGGACAATGTACAACAGGGATTCAGAAGATGTTCGACACAGAGGAACCAGAGTGAGAGGAGTCATAGATGAGAGTGGCAGGGGAAGAAAGGTGTCCAGAAAAGTGTAAATGATTGAGTAGAGGTGGAAGGGCCCAGTGTCAGGAGTCAAATTCAGAGATGTAGGGTGGGCAGAGCACTTTGGGGCCTGAAATAAGGAGAAGGAGACAGAAGTTTTTGCACAGGGCAATGAGGAGCCAGCAGAGGCAGAGACACAAACCCCAGCTGGCAAGAACAGAATCAGAGGAGTCCGACTGGCTCAGAGCAGCCTGCTTACTGGGGTCTGGAGCATTGCCAAGCAGGACTCAATGAAACCTCTGGTCAAGGAATGGTGGGTGCAAAGCACATGTAAGAGTGAAAGAAAAATGACTTCCTCCACTGTTATGGGGTTGACCTGTCTATGCTTTGCAACAGGCAGCATGGGTTGGCCCAGCACATATCCCATGGTGTCTCCCAGGATAAAAAGCCTTTTTTCCTTCATGCAGATGCAGTTGTTGCAGGCCCAGTTACCAGAAGTCATGGGCATTTTCAGTGACAACATGGAGATCAGCGTCATGGAGGCCATGAATAAAGCTGCGGACATCATCTACCTCCTCAACGGCAAGGGGATTGGCTCCCTGTCCAAGGATATGGTGACCAGACTTCGCCCCTTCTTTGATGATGTAAGGGTTGAAAACCTGTGTTACCCACATTCACCCTCTCTCCCTCTCTCTGATGCCTTGTATCTCACATGTCATCTCCTGGCCTCCCCTCCTTTGAAGTCTCCCACAGACCTTCAAAGGAATGACCTTGCTGGGGTGGGGGACCTCCTATTAAGCCCCATTCTAGTTCCAGCCCTTCTCAGCAAACCTCTGCGACTACTACATACTCCCAGCCCCACTGCAACCTCCTGTAAGGGGCAGGGTGCCTGGGTCTAAGCACACAATGACCATTTTTGCTGAGCGCATAGACCTTCCACACAAGATGATCTGGGCTGTTCTGGTTGTCTCAAGTCCCTCATACTCCAAGTCACTTCACAAATTGGGAAACTGAAGCTGTGGGTGAATGATGACTATTGATCGTCTTACTCTTTGACGCTGCCTGGCTCCTACCTGGGCTTCACCACACATTATGTGTCATTACCAGGAGAGAGACAATGTCCGCTTAGCTGCTATTTCGCTGCTCGGAAACCTCTTGAGTAGGATGAAAGACCCAGAGAAACCCACCGTGCAGGAGGAGGTCGTCAACTGCCTGCTCCCCCTGCTGCTCCACCTAGAAGACAGGGATGAAAGAGTGATCATGGTAAGGGTTAGATTAGTTACTTCACAAAAAGCAGAGAATCTGAGTCCCCCCAGCACCCACTGTATGAATCTCAAGAGCCCCTTGTCACATCCACGGCCTTCTCCTCTCTGCTTCTCTCCACACTGGAGTCTAGCGCCATAGTCATTCACACCCGAAATAGGACAATTGTGAAGAAAAGCCTCCTTGTAGGAAAGAGTCCTCACCATCTCTTTCCATGACAGGCTCAGCCTTTTGGTCTGCTTCATCCAAAGATCACAGTAAGAGGCAGCAAAACCAAGTGCTGCTTGGATCTGCAAGTGCTCCTTCAGTCTAAGGAGCTGATGTCCACACACGGGGACTGCAGTCTTTTCTTAGGTGCTCTAGAGAGAAGAGCTGCCCTGCCTTCGTTCCAGGAGCTCCTCAATGTTTCAAGCTCTTAGTTTTCCCGCATTCACATA
>ML683141.1:122104-151920 GCA_007922195.1 Podocnemis expansa | reverse complement strand
TGCCCTCCTCCATTCTGTCATGTGTATATAGACCTCTCAACTGTAGTTTCCACTTCATGCATCTGATGAAATGGGTTGGAGCCCACAAAAGCTTATGCCTGAAGAAATCTGTTAGTCTTTAAGGTGCCACAGGACTCTTGTTATTTTTGCTGTACACAGACTAACACAGCTACCCATCTGGAAATTGGTTATTGAAGGAATTTTTAAAAATGGCTCTTATCTTTTGGGTTGCCAGCCCCTGACTTAGAACAAGGCCCTGCAGAGGAAGGAAAGACCAAGTCTCTCCCTCTCCATGCTATTGCTGGAACCCTGCTCTCTCCCCATGCCATGTCCGAGCATCTCTTATATCTTTCTCCCCCTCTGTACAATGCACATCCATGGAAGCAACACTTCAGAGTAGATACTTGTGTATACCTAATCACAGCAAGTCTGTACAAAATGATTAGAGACCATCTGATGTTAACATAAAATAGGTAACTACCCTTTTTCATACAGTAGGCACAAAATGAGCTGGTACAGCAAAGCTCCTGCATACACAGGCATCTCACCTAAAGGACAGATACCACTCAATAAAATGTGAAAGATTGGAACAGGAAGTTGCTTTGATTGAAGAGCAGCCTATAGAAGGCTGCAGAATTTGTCTATGACACAGGATACAAAAGACAGATTATGATGAGGTGTTTAATTGACTAAGTTGCACTAAGGAGAGAGTAGACTGTTCTGAGGTAGTCCCCAAAAACATACATGCACTCCAGTCATATGAGCACTGAAAGTGAAAATAAAAGGTGAACCTGTCCCAGTAAAATTAGACATTAGTGAGCAAACTCAACGACTAGCCATCTAGGGCCAACGCTGTAGGCATTGTAATAAAATCAGAAATGTTAAGGATTTGGATAGATCAAAAAACTGTAAATAAAGCCATCCAAGTGAGTGCTTGTCCATGAGAATAGGTGAGGAGGTCATACCAAGACAACAAAATGCAAGAGCTTTGGATGTAAAGGTTTAGCCACGTCTGGCTGGACGGAGAAAGTCTAGACCTGTGTGCCGGTATTCCCCTTTGGGAGACATATACATGTGAGAAGCCTCTTACTCCGTGTGTCAGTAGTCATGCTGTGAATGCCTGAAACCCTGACCAATAAAGAGATGGGCATCTTCACCCACCCCAAGCCCCACCCCAATTGGCTATGGAGCTAGCAGGAAATCCCATGCCAAGCGCCTGCTGCCAGCTCACATACTCACCCCTTGGGATAGGGATGCCAAGCTAGAAGATAGGCCTTCTCTCTCATGAGTGCCTACTCTCTAAGGCACAGAACAAATGGGCACTGACTCTGCCTCACCCACAGCCTGACGCTCCTCTTCCCACTCGGGTGTTTCCCCCACACACACCTGGAGCCTGACCTGCTGCACCCAAGATCCCAACATTCACCCTTCCCCTGGAGTCTCAGCCCTTAAGGGAGCCTCTGTCATGGACACGGTAGGGGGATCCCCCAAAGGCTTCAGGTTGCAGCTGGACTTCAAGGTTGCCAGCAGGAAGGGGAATGGAGCTGGGTGGGTGAATGAAGCTGGGGTTCCTAGGGCACCTTGTGAGCCTTCTCCCACTTCCCAGAGCCCTCAAGGGAGCCCCACCACCTCAGGACCCCCTGCCTACCCCCACCCTGCTTCTTACCTTACTCTCCCTGCTGGCAAGCCCCAATGTATGCTGAGCCAATCCCACTCCCCAGCCAGCCCCAGGCCAGAAGGAACAGCTCAGGTTCAGCAGCCAACAGGTGACAGTTTGGAAGACTGAAAAGAGGGACACAGAGGCTGACTGGGCCTTGCCCCCACTCCCAGCCATAATGTGAGCAGCCAGTAGTTAGGATGGTTGCACATGTATGTGCACAGGCAGATTACAACTTTTTACCAGCCAGGCCATGGTCAAACCAGCAGATGGCAACTCGGACTTCATGATAGGGCACAGAAACTGAGCTCAGACTTGAGAGAAATGGCCAGGGAGTAGCTAGAGTGTGTGGCCACTCTGAACCTGTGTTCAATGCAAGAACTGAGCAATGTCCAAGGGAAAGAAAGAGGCCTGTGACATTACCCAGTAAGTAATCTGAATGAATAAAATGTCACATTCCCTCAGTTCTCCAGCCTGCCATGCCTTTTACACTGCTTCACCATGACAGCCACCACTCCTGGTCTGTTCACACACAGATTCCGGCACGAAAATCACCCCCAGCAGCACTGTGTAAGAGTTTTAGCCAGCCACTCCTGATTCATTTTACAGACTGAACTCCAAGTCCCAGTCTTTGCTCCACAAATGGGCATCTTGTACTGCCAGCATCCTCCTAGGCAGCACTAGAGCTCACAGAAATTCTGTCCTTTCCCTAATGGACAATGCTACTCACACAGCCTGTTTTCTCAAATAGAGGCTTCTAAATATGTCAATCCAAACACACACTGGTTCAGATAAAACAATGAAACAAGTTTAGAAGCTACAGAAAGATAGATTTAAAGTGATTACAAGTAATGAGGCATATAATCTGAATGTACAGACCTAAACTGGTTTAGCTAATCCAAAAAGATTGAGAGTAACCTGATTATTGAGCGTAAATACCTTTCTCTGCAGAGAGAAAGTATTTGGTACCGTAACATAATCCAATGGCATGAAGCAGAAGCCAGACAAATTCTGATTAGAAATAAGACAAAAATTCTTTACAGTGAGGATGATTAACCATTGAAACAAACTATCAAGGGAAGTGGTGAATTCTCCATCCCTTGATTTTTTTAAATCAAGACTATTTCCCTTTCTGGAAGATACATTTTAGTCAAATTCAAGTTATAGGGCTCAATGGTAGGGCATCTGGATGACATTCCATGGTCTGTGTTGGACAGAAGATCAGACTAGATGATAAGCTTAATGGTTCCCCCTGGCCTTAAAATCTATGATTTATTAACCAGGTTTTGGGGCGTGTTCTTGTTTCTGAGCATTTTTTTTTAAATTGTAAGAAGTTGTGAGAAATACGGGCAATGTAGCTCTGGAGGGATGTGGGCTGTCGTCTGCAAGATGTCTGTTGGGTTCCTACAGTCATATCAGACCAATTCCCAAGTGAGAATCACCAAAATCAGCAATGAATCACCAAAATAATCCAATGATCTAATATTCAGTATATTGCTGCCTTCATACAGAAATTAATCTTCTCATCAATAGGCTACTGTAACTCTAATTCTGTTCACAGTTAACTAGTATCTTTTCTTCGTTGACTTCATTATAGAAGAACAAATTTGAATAAGTCACAGAACTGGAACAGAACTTCTGTGGTCACTGAGTCCAGTCTCCTGCATTTACGGAGGACCAAGTCTTTCCTCAACTGGTGTTTGTCCAAACAAGACAGATGTTCATCAAATTTGCTCTTAAAAATCTTCTGTGATGGAGATTCCACAACCTCCCTAGGCAATTTACCCTAGTATGAATGTACAAAACTTCAGCTTTCTCAGAAGGCCATCTCAATTAACTAACCAACGTTGCCTGGTCTCTGGGGGCCAATAACTTAGGACACTTGTCTCTGCCTAGTTGGTTAAACTATTCTCCCAGGTATTCTTCTAAATTTTCCTACCTCTTAGATTGCTGTGTAGCAGGGAAGGGCTTGTCTGGATGCTGAATTAGAGCACAACAAGCTAAGGGTGAATCTACGGCCCATCAGGCTGCCCTGCAGTAATTCACTGTGTCCATACAGTGCAATGAAAGGCCTGGAGT
Source organism: Podocnemis expansa (assembly GCA_007922195.1). Classification (NCBI taxonomy): domain Eukaryota; kingdom Metazoa; phylum Chordata; order Testudines; family Podocnemididae; genus Podocnemis; species Podocnemis expansa. The sequence continues at coordinate 148,184 of ML683141.1, read as the reverse complement.
GTTGGCTGAGTGGTTAAGCAGTATTCTGGGACTTTCCCTGCATTGGAGCAATACCCAAATGGACTGTTACTGCATGGCAGGGCTGGAGCTATGGGTGGACCTGGGCTCACCCTCTTGGCCCTGAGCCCCCTTCCCGTTAGTCTTTGTCAGAGACACAAATTTTTCTGCTACAATCACAGGGCTGCTCGGGAGCCAGTGGCCAGGACTGGAGCAGAGGCAGCAGTGCTGATGCCTCTGCTCCGCTTGAAGTTGTGGAACCCAGAAGCCGTAGCCACAAGCAGAACAGCAGCATCAGTGCTGATGCCTCTGCCCTGCTCACAGCTGTCGGCAACTGGCCAGCCCCACAGCTGCAGCAGCAAAGTTCATGCCACTGCTGGATGCAATGCCTCTCTCCCTCCCTGATGGGAAAGCAGCATTCAGTCATGTGACCAGAAGCCGCCCTTGACCAGGCAGGCCCACCCTTCAAGTTCAAGGGCCTAGCTAGAAATCAGGGGCTGGCTATGCCTCTAATGCACAGAAAGCTGGTGCTGTACAGATTCACACCCTGGCTTGCCATGCAGTAACACACCACGTGGACAAGTCCTGAACAAGCTGCAGCATCAGATTCTGGAGATACATGATCCCTACTTCATCCCCAATACAAAATGTAACATGTTTCCTGCTTATTGTGATATTGAATTGGCTTTGTTTAGGCACATGAGAGATTGTCATTTACTTGTCAAGTTATTATGTTCTTTAAAAACTGATGCTCACATGGATGGGCACAGTGGGGAGTGGAAGCTACATACAGTTCTGTACCCAGACTTCATATTGTGGTAATGTGTGAGAATAGAAAAAAGAAAAGACTATATAAACAGAGCAAATAGAATAGACCTTAGAAAAAATGCTTTTGACCAACCAGAAGCAAACTACCTGTATCTCTGACTCTTCTCCCCAGAAATGGTCAAATAATCAGCAAATAGATTTGTATTTTTCTAAATATAAGTCTCCTTTTAGTTTGATCTGATTTGCGGGGCAATATTTAGTTTCACAAGTGTTTCGACAGCTGCTGAGTATTTGTGAAAGGCTTTGTGAATGCTGAAAGCTTCACTCTTCATTGTCATAAACTAAACTGAAATAACTTCAATCAAACTGGAAAGAGCACCCCAATGGTGCAGGCTTAAAATCTCACCTTTAGTGTCAAAATAGCAACTTTTTCATGTATCCATAAAACTGAAGGACTCAGCAGGTCCACATGCCCTTGCGGCCCAGAGGAGAATTATGTTACCCATAATGGGAAAAGTGCAAAAAGAACTGGAAAGGATGGAGCAGAGAGGTGAGACAGCCACCAGCTCTGACTGATGAGTCATTGTAGAACTAGTGAGAGCATGGAATCCTGGGTAGACATAACTTATTAGGGCTATGTCTACACTAGAAGCTAAAGTCAACTTAATCAGGCTTAAGTCAACTAAAGGTACTCCCTGGCCACATTTGGAGTTCATTAAGTTGACTTAAGCACTTGCTTAAATCGACTTAATAACGCTCACCCTTCAAGTCAGCTTTAAGGGTAAAGTTGACTTTATTAAGTCAACTCAACAAAATGCAGCCACTGAAAGTTGATTTTATATCATCAAGTTAAGCCAGGGTAGTCATTTAAGTCAATTTTATAAAGTCGACTTAAGCCAGGGGGACCCACTTAAAGTCAATTTAATAAAGTTGACTTTAAGTGGATCCCCCTGGCTTAAGTTGACTTAATAAAGTCAACTTAAACAAATGGAGACTCTCAAAGTCAACTTAATAAAGTCAACCTTACTAAGTCAACTTAACTGAGCACTCTAGTATAGACATAGCCTAGGAAAAGGCACATTTGCTTTGTTGCAGATGACACATGGCCCAGTTGGCAGAAACAAACAGCTTTACTAAAGGAATTGCAATAGCAGGGACTTTTCAAATACCTCTACACAAAGAGTCAGCGCTGCAATTGCACCTTTCCACCAACATCATTTTCCCCCTGTGATCTGACTCCAACTCTCATCTCTTACATGGTCTTGTCAGCATTTCCCTGATGTTTCATCGTAACCCAACAGTAACACACCTCATGGGAAGTTAATATCTTTGCTGAGGCCTTATAGACCAAGAAGAGTGGAGATTCCTGTAAAGAACTTCTTTTGCCACCTGTTTTGCTCTTTCAAGGTTGCCAGTCATTCCTTTTCTCAAGGATGGATTTGGTAAAGCTTCTCCACACCCACCCACACCAGCATATCTCTTAGCAAGACCAAGATTTAGTAAAACCAGAGCAAATGGAATAAGAACAAAATAAACAGTGCGCTTATCATACCAAGATTTATACTTCTCTTAAACTAAACTAGATGAGGGTCTCTTGGCTTTTAGTTCCACAGTGAAGAGAAGGCTCTGACATGTTCAAAGGCCCATTCTTACATCTCACCTCCTCTTCCAAGAGCAAATATTCCCCAGTGGTCCAGAGCTCTCCAGCCCTCACTCTTTGTAAAGGCAGCTACCACAGGAGAACCAGGAAATGCCAAGACAAGGAGACAGTTCACATGCCACACAGCTTTAACGAATTTCTCCTTCTTGAAGCAATAGGTACTTCCCTATGTCCTTTTCTGCTGCTTGCCCCGCAAAAGAACTGCTGTCTCTTCCTTCCCCATCCTCTTCTCCTCTATCCCCTCCTTTTCTCCAGTGACAACCCACCACCAAGTTCTTGCAGTGCATCAGCTATCCAGCACAGGTCTAGTTTAACTAACCTTCATAAACAGGTCAGAGGAAAATAGAGAATTAGCAAGCTCTGTAAATACCAACATTAAGAAATCATGTGATTTCTGTTGCATATTTTACTGTACCTGCTCTCCTAGACTTGCAAAACTTGTCTGGTTCATAATGCATATGTGAACTATAAAAAAGTTAAATTTTGATTAATTTATTTGCCATTAATTACTTGACCAAGTGTTCTTATGATGAAAAATTAAAAATAGCTTATGGGGGCAATCAGTAAAGGTTGAACATGACTGTCTGTAAGTCAAAGCATTAGAAAGGTGCAAATCCAAAGGAAGGAGAGGAAAGATGGAGTGCCATAAAAGGGGTTTAATTGAGACCAATGGGCTGTAATAATAGAAGGGGGAAATGAGACTGATTCAAAATCATTAGTGTTAAAACAGCACAAAATTAGCATAGGCAATTTGTGTTAATGTTTTAATGTCATAGTCACTGTATTTCAGGTAACTTAGCTAAAATGCAGGCTCAAGAATGCTAATAAGTCTGTGTTACCACTGAAAATAGAATTTCAAATTAAATAAGAACTTACAGAAAATAAAAGAAAGATGGCTATATTACACTGTTCACCAATCCATTGTTACATTGTGTTAAGCACTAATAGGTCAAATCACAGTAACTTGAAGACTCATTGCAGTGATGAATTCATGCTAACTCTGTCCCGTTTGATACTGAAGAGGTCATTTTGATACCAGTATGAAACTATGAATCTTTAATACAGGCCTTTGTGGATTTACCAGTCATACTTTATCCTAAAGAAGGTAAAAGACTGTCAGTTACAGTTAAACCAAAGGCAGTACTAAATTAGATTTTTGGAAATTAAAAGAGTTAGCTAATGACTGGAATGTCCATCTAAACCTCACCAGCTAATTATGCATTGCCCAGCCTTTCTCATTCCCCCATCTGCACAGACATCACACATGACCTCCAGCTGTTCACTTACATCCAAAGCTCACAAGACTTGTGAATAGCTGAACTTTAGTCATGAATGCAGTTGCTGAAGTCAAGACTCAAAGGTAAGGACAAATGTTAAGTCTTTGCAGGACTGGGTGATACAAACCTACCATTAAATAATCTTGAAATCTACCTGTATGAATATCTATAGGTAATTTATAGCCCTATCCATACTTTACTATAAGATCTTATCACTGTAACCAAATGATAAAACAGGGAACTCTTTATCTTGTAGCTCATTACACACTAATTCAAGCATTGGGGTTTTATGCCTGAGAACTTCTCAATCTCATGCGACACCCCAAATCATGTGTTAGCTGAAAATCTGTAGGCTCCTGGCAGGTGTGCTTTTTTTCAACTTGCTTTTTACGTCAATGTGAACACAATTTCCTGTGCAAGCGATGCCACGCTGAACAAGCGAGGAATGGCACTCAGTTGCTTATGGATGCAAAGTAATTTCTAGGCATCTAGAAGGAAACATGTGAGTGAAACACACACAACCATGGGTACATGCTACCTGATCCCACTGAAGTCAACAGCGAATCATCCATGAACCTGAATGGCAGCAGTTAGGCTGCTTCTGCACATTTTGGGGAATCCCAGCTGTGACACTGAAGTCAGTTATGGGTTGATTATAATTCTGGAACACTGTTTGGTTCAGTTAAAGGTCTCTGTTATCCTTTTCCATCAGCCAGGGGAGTGGTGAGCTCAGGAAAATCTCTGCAACAGCAGCAGAGAGGAGGTGGAGCTGTAGGATCCAGACTCTCTGCACCAGTTTACAAACTGTTCATGACACAGGAGCTGCACAATGGGCCGTGGGAAGGGTGGAGCAGTGGGGTCACTCCATGGCGTTCTGGGAGTGAGTTGAGGTCCCATGTTTTCCAACATTTGCCCAATGATGCAGTTCAAGTCTGCACTGATCCCCACAGGGGCACAGGTACATTTCAGTGTCTGATTCCACCTCTCCCAGCTCATCCCCTTACCCTAGCCACATGCTTACAAACCCCTTTCCATTGTGTTTGCATGAATGTTGCTGGGTCATTTGTAGCTATGTCATTTGTAAGGTGCTATTGCTATACCCTGGAGCTCAGTCTTAGTTTATACTGTGACTGCTCAGAGCCAGAGCTGTCCTTAAGGGTTTGAAAGTGCCCTGTGCACTCGCACAAATATACAACGAATCTGGTTCATTTCACGTTATTTGATTTGACCTAGTAGTTTTCCTGGTAGCTTTGCTCTGCCCATTGCAAACTGTCGGTAACTCCAAACAGGAGTCACTGATGCTTTCATCAGCTGCATTGAACTTCTCCTTGGTGTGTGCTGTTGACCTTTTAATGCTGGAAATTTATTTTAGCTCCTTGTCAAAGTCTCTGATCAAGGAGTTACAAGTTACTGTGCATCTTATCAGGTGTCAGTGGCTATGCTCAAGTTACCCAAAGCCAAGTTACAAAGAGAACCAAACAGATCTGAAGAGCTCCTTTAGTTAGGGACTTGGAACGTATTCAACCAGCTTAAAAACCCCTGCTAGAGTCTCTTCTCCCTTTGCACTAAGCACTCAAGGCTATATTTGATGGGACTGATTTTTAGCTGGAATGGAGAGGCAAGGCAGCTGCTGTTCTTCAAGAGCAGCACCAGGCACCCCAAGTGTGGAGCAGCAGTTCTTTATCATGCCAGGATAGCATCATTATTTGTACTGGCACACACTGTGGTAAAAGCAACTGAGAAACAACATTAGATCCGTTACTCACTTACTTCCAAATATTGCACCAGCTAATTAGAAGCTGACGTTCTAGCAGTTCCTCTGTTAGCCCAATATGAATGAATGTGTCTATCATTTCATTGCATTTTGAAACAGACCAGACCAGATGCTGGCTGTTACTTCAAAATATTTTTTAAAGCACAAGAAAACTATTTCCAAACCCACCAGAAAAATGAATATCATGGTTATGGGACTTCTTTAATGTTTAATGTTTTCATTGCATTGCAGGAAGCTGGCTTATCCTAAAGACTGACCAGTTTGACCCTCCATGCAAACCCCTGGCTTTCCCACCAAAGTGACAAACCCACGATGTAGCACCTGTTCCAATGAAAAACCTACTGCATTTCACTCACTCATTGATAACCCTCCTCAAAGCTATCCCAACCCAAGCAATAAGGATGCAGAACCCTTCTCATTGCCTCACATCCCTGTAATACTGTTCGATGCCTGAATGAAGTCTCTTGCCTGTTTTACAGCATACTGACTTTCTGCCAGACCACAAGCCCATGACTGGAACTGTGTACAAACTACCAGAGAGAGAGAGACTGTAGGCTGTGCACTTTTAAATGTTCCTCCTTTGATCTCCAAATCTAACACTCCTCAGTGAGCTTCCAAAACAATGCCATTCTTGGGCCTTCTGAGAGGGAAAACTATCTAAGCAACTGGTTTCTACGTACAGAATTGTGCTTCAGCCTTCGTGGAGTAATTCAGTTTGGGTAGGAATGAATTCTCTCAACCTAAAAGAAACACCTGAAAGAATTGCACCAGAAGCTGAAAATGGGTGTTTAAAATAGAATGAATGGTCTTCTCCACCATAACTATCACATCATAGCCAACCTCGGCTGCCTGTAGGGCACCAAAAGAGAACAGGATTTTACCATTTTTCACACAGGGAGGGCAGCTGGAGACTTGGTCTCTCTAAATTCACAAGAGGGTCTTACTTATCTCATTGACCCTTTAGGTGACTACTTCCAACATTTAGGTGCCAATAACAGTCACAAAACCCCCGCTCAGACACCGCCTAATCTGTTAGGTTCCTATGTTTCTGCATGTGAACTCCCAAAAGTGCTGAAATTTCTGCTGGTGGGCATATGCAGGTCTCCCTAAGTCCTTGTGGCACCAAGCAAGTAAAAAACCAGCTTTTCCTCTGTCAGTCAGCTCCACAGGTACACCAATCTGGTATGCACGCACACAGACCATTTTAGAATATAGCAAATAGATTGTATCCGCATAAAACAGTCATTGAGAGTGTGCTCTCTTCTTCCGTTTCCCCTCACCTCCCAGCAGTTTAGGGATTAGTGCACTCACCAAAGATATGGACTGACACCAGTTTGAATCCCCATTCTGTCCCATGTGGTGCAGAAGTTGAATTAATAAACTACTCTGGGTTGGGGCTCTCTCAGCGTCTCATGCTGAAACTGTTCCAAGCTGTATAAATAATTAACTATTCACTGAGCCAGAGAAAGACTGACTCTATAGACCAGTAGTTCTCAACTTTTTGCGGGTGGCAACCCACTGGCTGGCAATGCCATGACGCTATGAGACACACCAGCCCCTTCCCCTCAGGCCAAATCCAGCCATCTCCCCAGCTCTCTGCAACACAGTTACCACTGTGTGGCAACACACTAATGTGTCCCGCCAGTGGTTGAGGACCACTGCTATAGCCATATGGTTCAGGTGTTCACCTGAGAGGTCTGGTCCTTGCTTCAAATCAGGCAAAGCTGCATTTTGAAAATGGGTTTCCCACATCTCCAGGGAGTGCTCTAATCAATGGGCTGTCAAGCCAGTGGGTCCCAAGCTGTGGTACGTGGATGATTTTTTGGCCCATGGGGTCTTTCAAAGTGACCCACCACTCCTCTCCCACTTGCTGCAGAAGAGAGAAATGTGTTAGTTTTTAAAAGTGGCACATGGCTCCTCGGTTTTTTAAAGGACCCAGATGGAGCACACAGAACTATAGGATACAGGCAGTTTCTCTGCTCTAGCTAGGGGGACAGAAGATCAGTGAGGAAGCAGCCTCCTTGCTGAGCTGCTTCTGTCTGGCTACAGAATAGAGTTCAGGGGCTACTGACAGAGCCCATCAGGATTGTAAAAAATGATATCTTTGGCCCTTGAGCCCAAAAATTTGGGAACCACTGACAAACCTCTCATCACTAAGACTAGTTAAAAAAAATCACCATCAAAACGGTTTTGGAGCAAAATTGGGTGTTTGATTACACACATTCTTCTACAGACAGTCTTTGCTGTCCCTGAAACTTTCTGACTTTTTGTTGGAAATCTGAAAAACTAAAAATTTCAAGCAGTTTATAACTAAGCTGTTTTCAGCTGAGAATTTTCACACACACACACACACACACACACACACAACCTGAACAGGGAGCAAGGGGTGTCACCACCCAGTCAGATGTGAGCTCACCATGCAGCCTCGTGGGAAAGAGGCCCAGGGTGGTGTGAGCTATAACTACAGATTTGGGAGAGTGCTAAGAAGCAGCAGGTAAGTCCCAGTAAAATAACAAGAGGAGAACACTTGAAGAAGGTTTTTGTTCAGTGCCTCTGGATGGGGGAAGATACAAACAGAGTTATCAATAATGATAGCTAATGCTACTCCTCTTTGGGACGTAATTAAAACTGTAATGGATGTTTGCAGGCATCATTTATGCTAAGTCCTTATTCTGTAGAACAGAAATCTTGCTCCACAAAAAGCAGTGTGCCCCACTGAGTATCTCACTGGTCTGCTGAGCTGAAAAGCACTGCTGGTTTCTAAGCCAGCTGATTCACTTCTGCACATGGGCATGCAAGACTCATGGATATGTGGGGCTTGATCCAGACCCTGGCCTGGACTAACTCCGTTGACTTTAGTGGAATTACAACAGGGCAGAATCTGGCCCTGTGTGTCCATACAACATATCTCAGTAATGGATGGGCCACTGTCAGTAGCAGAAGGAACACAGAACAAAAGCAGCTGCTGATAGCCACTGCTTGTGCTCCCATTCCTCTTCCCATCTGCCCTGGCCAGATATGGGTGTTCTGCGGACGCTAACACTTGAAGCACAGCAAAAGTCAGGCATGGCAGAATAAAAGCTACATCTAACTGCTGTCTATCCTGCTAAGCAATGTCATATGGGCAAGTGGCTGGAATGCTGACATTCTCCACAGAGGAGAGGGGATTCAGCTATGCTGAAAATAAATCCTTCCTTGAGACGGAGATCAGCCAGCTGCTTTACTTACTGCCTGCCCTAAGATGAGAATTCGCCCTCCCCCAAGGCCTGGGATTACAAGGGAGGCCAGGAGAGAGTCACACTTGCTCACAAGGAGACAAAACTGAAGAGAGAAGTTGGATATATCTCCAGATTCCCAGCCTGCGGTCTTCTCCTCAGCTATGGCCCACCTTTTGTTTATTAGGTACCATTCCCAGCATTGGAAGGAACTTCTCTATGCATAATGCACCATTATGGAAAGAGCTTTCACATACTAGTTCCTGCATTTTCCACACCAGGACCATGTTGGTATTCCAACTACTTCTGACCAGGACTTCCACCCCATTTAGCACCATGGGAAGGGAAGGGAAGGAAAGAGTGCTCAAATCTCTGCAACTCCTCCTTGCAATCCCCTGTCATAGTCTTTGCCTTGAGAGAAGCACCTAAAGTAGGCCAACACAGATCAATGATGCATTCAGCAGGGGCTGTACCCCACTCAGCCAGGGAAAGCCTTACACCTTTTCTGAGCTCAAATGCATGGTTCAAGATTCTGTCCAATCAAAGCTGAAGAACCTCAGCATGGCAGCAGAGTCGCCAGTGAGCGCCCATTTCTTGTCACATAATAGTGCAAGTGGTAATATGGATCAGGCTCACCTCTAATAAAGATAACAACCTTATCAAGTCCCTTTTCAGTTCCACAGGCATCTTCCTTCCACTGAAGCTGCCCGGGAAAGCTGGCTGGGAAAAGGGACAAGTTTTTCATAGAACTGTTGGTGTGGGCTGGTTTGGTTTTTCCTTTGTTGGCGTTCTTGCCCTCTAGGACCTCCTGTCAGTGAGAGCAAAACAGGAATTCTTTGTGTATGGCTCCATCTCACCCGTAGTGCATATCCATTAAATGTTAGGCAGAAGGAGACATTTGCAGTTTCACCCCATTGCACTAGGTACTAACTCAACTGAACATCAGCACTTAGGTCATCAGTTTGTCACCTGACTTCATCTTCAAAGAGGGGAATTGATATGTCTTCAGCACCAGCAGCAGACTCCAGCACAACACTGACTGCACCCTGTGTCTTGAATGTCATATCATCACCTTCCCTAATTACAGTTAGCCTTAGTGAAGCATGGCACTCACATGAACACCATGTCAGATGTTCAGAGGACCTTCCTATTTGCATCATTGCTACAAAAAAACAACCTCCTGATTTTGTAAACCGTAAGGTTTTACTAGAGGAATTCCATGAGGTTTTTATGCAAAGGAGTTTGGTCTCAGATAAGCTATTGTCCCTCTTTCTATTGTCTGCATGCCTGTCTTTCACCATCTACCTCCACAACATCATGAAGTACCATGGAACTCACAGACATTCAGGGAGATGTTTTGATCTGATTTGCTAGACAGGAAAAATAGGCTGCAAGTGGAGGCCCAGGTCCCCACAAGTATTTTGGCTCCACACTTCCACTGACTCTATGACTTTGGTGGAAGTCAGGAACCTAAACACCTCCTTTGTGGTTCTGACCCAACAGCGCTATAGGAAAGGGAAGAAAGGGTGACACAGAAAGGGTGGAGGCAACCCACTTTGCTCCTGGCTTCATGAATTAAACCAGGAAACATGCACTGTAATCCAGTCAACCACTTTTGCAGGAAAACCTGCAGGCAAGCCCCAACAAAGCAGAGAAACAAACCAAAGTGTTGGGCTCACAACTTGCAGAAAAGTGGCAAAAAAGGCTCAGTTCCACATGGATTGCCAGATTTTTCTGGCTGCAAAATCCAGCTGCAGCATGCACAAGCATTTGTGGGAAAAGACTGGAGCAGTTCACACCTCTGGGAGCTATTGGCTTAGACTCTCTTCAAATTAAAGCAGGCGTCAATGCATCTGTTAAAATTGAGAGTACTTATCAGATACAAAAGCACTAAAGGGGTATTGTGTTTATCATAAAACACACATTACACACCCAGGAAACTCAGAGCTAAGGTTACACTTGAAAGAAACCAAACAAGTTAAGCTCCTGAAATGTACAGTTAGGGTCTCCGGACAAACTTAACTCTGCCCCAGAGTGATGCCATGCAATAACTGCATGATGAAGGCATTATTGTGTTTGTGAAAGCAAAGACCATAAAACTAGGGCTTTTTTTTTCCAAAACAAATATGCTTGTTTTAAATACGTTTCCCCTGACAGCGTTACTGTAGAATGTCCCCAGTTCCTGGGGGTGTTTACTACAGGAGCAAAATCAAATTGGTACCTTAGGTGTCTGTATAATGCTGCAGGAAGTAGGTGGAATAAGCAGAAGGAACTAGATATGCTAGTAAATAAACACAACTATGATATAAATGGCATCACAGAAACTTGGTGGGATCAGAATGTTAACAGAGAAGCTACACCTCACTCAGGAAGGGCAGGCAAGTTAAAAAGGGAGGAGGTGTTGCCTTTTATAGGAAAATGTATACACTTGGACTGAGGTTCTCATGAAAATAGGAGACAAACTTCTTGAAAATCTCTGGCTAAGGATGAAAGGAGTAAAACAGTCAAGTGTGATATCATAGTACAATTTACTACAGACCACCTAACTAGAAAGAAGAGCTGGAGGAGGCTTGTTTTAAGCAACTAACAAAATCATCTAAAGTAGGCATGGCCAAACTGTGGCTCGGGAGCCACATGTGGCTCTTGAACAGGGGTGTCGCTGGTGCTGGGCACCCGGGGCACGTGCCCCGAATCCCGGCACTGGTGCCCTGGCTCTGGCAGGGCCCCCGCCCCCGGTCTCTGGCCCAGTAGAGCCAGAGATCCGGGGCCCAGCTGCCCGCGGCTGCGGCAGCCCCATCCCCAGCCAGGGATCTGACGCTTGGCCACCCACGGCCGCGGAGGCCGTTCCTGGCCCTGTGGGCCCCTCCCCAGCCAGGGATCTGGGGCCCAGCCGCCCGCGGCCGCGGCAGCCCCATCCCCGGTGGGGGATCCAGGGCCCAGCCCCCCACAGCTCTGGCAGTCCCATCCCCAGCTGGGGATCCGGGGCTCAGCTGCCCGTGGCCGCGAAGGCCACTCCTGGCCCTGGCCCTGGCCCTGGCCCCAGCCAGGGATCCGGGGTTCAGCCACCTGCAGCAGCAGCTGCGGCCACTTCTGGCTCCAGCCCTGGCTGGGGATGCAGGGCCCAACCGCCCGCAGCGGCACGCGGCAGCTTCCAGCCCTGTCCTCGGTCAGGGGGTGGGCCCTGGGCCAGTGCCCCAGGTCCCTCCCCGGGGCAGCGATGCCCCTGCTCTTGAATGAAAAATTGTGGCTCCCAGAAGAATGTCACCAAATCAATTTAGGAAAGCAGCCCCAGCCTAGGAGTTCAGGAGGGGGTCGTGATGGTGGGGAGAAATGCGGCTTGGTCAGGATTTTAAAAAACTCGCCATTAGCCTGTAGTCTTCTACATCGAACAGCAGCTAAGATTTTACTGTATAGGCCTAATTTTCATGGTAACCTTTAGTAATTATTAGAATCTGACATTACTAGGATCAATATTTATCCTCTTTTTATGATAAAATTGAAGTGTACAATGAATTTTCAACTTAGTAATTGGTGGAGTAGGTAAAAGTATATGGCTATAAGTGTCAGCGCAGCTCTTGATGGTTTAATAATCAGCTTGTTTCGCTCTTGAGTTCTATAAGTTTGGCCACCCCTGATTTAAAGCAAAGGACTGGGTGGTGATGGGGAACTTCAGCTTCCCAGAATCTGTTGGGAAAATAACACAGAAGGGCACAAATTATCTAAAAAGTTGTTGGAATGTATTGGAGACCATTTTTTATTTTAGAAGGTAGAGAAAGCTGCTAGGGGAGAGGCTGTTCTAGATTTGATTTTGATAAATAGGAGGGAACTGGTTGAGAATTTGAAAGTGGAAGGCAGCCTGGGTGAAAGTGATCATGTAATGACAGAATTCATGATTCTAAAGAATGGCAGAAGGAAAATAACATGATAAATACAACGTATTTTAAGAAGGCAGACTTCAACAACTTCAAGGAGCTGTTAGGTAAGAGTCCATGGGAAGCATGACGAAAGGGAAAAACAGCTTGAATGAGTTGGCAGTTTTTCAAATAGATACAAGAGCACACAACCAACCTAATCCACTGAGTAGAAAAGATAGGGGCTATGTCCACACCTATGTGGTTAAATCAGTTTAATAAAATCAAAATCATTAAATTGATTTAAGTTAAATTGATTTAACTGGTGCACACCAAAAAAACCCAAATCGAAATAGCAAGTCCAGACACAGGACTTCCATTTTGTTTCAGGAGAAGGGCACCATGGGAGGTGTGGTAAGATGGCCCCCTAGAAAGGCCATGCCCCCACCCTATATATAGAAAAAGGATAGCACCCTGGGAAGGAGACGGGCAAATCACATTAAATCGAAATAATGCGTCTGAACAGCATTATTTTGAAATAACCATTTTGATTTAACAGACATTTTGCTTTAAAGTAGGTTTAACTTATTTCAATTCAATGTCTCTTGAATCAAACTGATGGAGCTTGTCATTTCAATTCAAAAGAACGTCATGTGGACCTAATATTTTTTAAATCAAAACAACCACCATTATTTTGATTTAAAAGGTATGTGTGGACATACCCAGGGAATATGGAAAGAGAACAAACTCCTTAACCAGGAAATCATCAGTGATCTGAAACAAAAAGAGCTCTGCAAAAAGACAAAACTAGGACAAATTACAAAGGATGAATATAAACAAATAACACAAGTATGTAGAAAAGAAATTAGAAAGGCCAAGATACAAAACAAGATTAAACTGACTAGATACAATAGAAAAAGTGAAAATGGCACTATTACCAAAAAAAGCAAATATTCTGGGATGTATTAGGACGAGTGTTGTAAGCAAGAATATGACAAATACGTCATCCGCAAAAGCTAAACTTGGGGAGAATTGACGTGACCCTATCCTCACCATACTGTCCTTTGTCAACAAACTATCAAGCAGACCTACTGAAAATACATACAATAAAGAGCTTAAAAGTCAGTTCTGCCTCATCCCTCACCTCAGTGCATAGACCTTTGCCCATCTACCAGAGCGTAACGGACATGCCCCTTATATAAAAGATCTGCAGCCAGGCAATGAAGGTGCTCAGGGTCCTATAGGGTATGTCTAAATTGGAGCCTTAGGTCAACTTAATCTTCCTTAAGTTGACCTAAGGAGCACTCCAGCCACATTTGAAGTTTATTAAGTCGACTTAAGCACTTTCTTAGGTCGACTCAGTAACACCACCTTCGAAGGTCAACTTAACACTTCAGCATTAAGTTGACCTATCAGCTGCCAGTGTGGATGTGGGCAGTGCACAGGACTTTTGAACGGGCACACTTTAAGTCAACTTAACAAGGTTGACTTTAAGTTGACTTAAAGTCAACCTTGTTAAGATGACTTAACTGAGCCTCCGGTGTAGACATAGCCCTAGTGCTATAAAGCATCCTACAAATACCCATCCTGCACTCAATTAAAGGCCTTGTTTGTATGTAAGGAATATACATCCCTTCACTAGGCCCTGCCTCCAACGCCTCCCAAAGATCACACAGGGAGTCTGCTAGCAACCTTCCCTTGACTACGCTGGACGAGAAAGTTGAGTCATCCCTGGAGTCATCCCCTAAAGCTGCTTCAGGAGCCAAAAATCTTACAGTAAATATTAAGCACAGTGAGAGATGTTCAGGTTTCTGGCAATGACCCATCCTATAACTTTGCTCCACTGGATCAACAAGCCTTCACTAAATGTTGCCAATTTCCAAAGGGGTAGCCGGGTTAGTCTAATACAGCAAAAACAACAAGGAGTTGTGTGGCACTCAAAGACTAATCTGTTAGGCTTTAAGTGCCACAATACTGCTTGGGTTTTTTTGCTTCACTAAATGCTCTCCCTAACTTCCTCCTTCTGGGAACCTGACTGACCACAGTAGCTAATGGCCAAGTGACAACCTGTCACAGTTCACTCCTCAGCCCCTCTCTCCTCGGTGACTTCCTCCTCTTTAGAGCTTGCATTGCTCCCAAGCCCCCTGATGCTGGAAAGGGGCAACTAAACACGCTGGCTGTTCTGCCTTAACTCTGGACATCAGCACCACACCCAAAAATGTTGCCTGCTTTCTCCTCTCCCCCCTTATTGACAACTGTTGTTGCTGTTTCTCCGTGCGCCATTTGACCACCTGTCTCTGGAAATCCTCAATCATTGAGGTTAATCTAGCATACTCAACCTTTGCTCCTCCATCTACCCATGGCTCCCCATCCCATTCACCTCGTGTCTCCCAAACATCGTGGCATATTAAGACTGGATCATATCCAATGTTTCCTGGATAGAGTACCTCCCTTCTGCCTTTCTCAATCCTGGGATACCCCTAGCTTCTTTCCTTTCAGGTATATAGGTGAAAATCTGGTACCCATTGGTCATAGAATCATAGAATCATAAGGTTAGAAGGGTTCACAAGGGTCATCTTCTAACCCCAGGGTTGGCAACCCCCGGCACGTGTACCCACAGTGGCAATGACAACCCATTCGGAACAGCATGCAGCACCTTCTGCAAAGCCATGGAAATCATGGCTCCTGCCACAGAAAGCCACTCTGGGCAGCTTCTTTCAGGGGCAGCTGGGGCGTAGAGGATCCCCAACATGCTTATGCTCCAGGCATGGTGTGAAAAGAAGATGCCAGGAACAGCTTCTCTCCATGGCGTGCAGCTGCCAAGGAGCCACTCTCAGTAGCTTCTTTCCTCAGCATCCCTGGAGACCTCCCCAAGAGGAGCCGCTCCAGGCAGCTTCTTTCCATGGCATCCCTAGGTACTCCTGTCCCCAGACATGCTGCCAAGACGAGCCACTGCAGGCAGCTTCTTTCCATGAGCGGCTCTTTTCAGCGGCATGCCAGGGAAGTACCCCTCTTCTCTGCCCCCCAACCTCCAGCCATGACTGCCACCAGATTTTCGTCAGCCACCGCTTTTATTCGGTAGAGGGAGCCAGTGGCACCGGCTGACAGTTGAGGAGGAGGGGCAGGCACAGGGGTTGGAAAAGGTTGCTGACCCCTGTTCTAACCCCTTGACAAGATGCAGGATTTCTTGGGTCTAAACTATCCAAGACAGATGGCCATCCAGCCTCCATCTGAAGACGTCCAGAGAAGGCACTTCCACAATCTCCCAAGGCAGTTTCTTCTACTGTTCTCACACTTCGGAAGTTTTTCCTGAGATTTGATCTAAAACTGCCAGTTTGAACCCATTGTCTTTGCCCTACCCTCTGTGGTAAAAGAAAATAACTTTTCTCCATCTTTTTTACAGCAACCTTTCAAATATTTGAAGAGTACTCAAGTACGATCAGGTCCCTTCTTAATCTCCTCTTTTCCAAACTAAACATACCCAGGTCCTTCAGCCTTTGCTCATATGGCTTCCATTCCTTCCCTTTGATCATTTCTGCTGCTTGAAAGTCATGAGGGTGTGGGGGTCAGTGTCGGTGAGGAGGTGGGGGCATCTAGAGGGTGGTGGAGAAGGTGGGGCGAGCGGAAACAAGAAGGGTGGGTAGGCTGGATGGTGAGTGAAAAGACAATGCAGGAGAGGGCTGGGGGAGTAGGTGACAGGAGTGTGGGGCAGGTGAGAGAGAGAGTAGAGAGGTGGCAATGGGGGCGTGCCCGGTGGGTAGAGATGAGGGGATAGCAATGGGGGAGTGTGGGGTGGGTAGGAGGTAGAGCAGAGAATGAGGAGTGGGTGCAGTGACAGAGAGCAACACTGTGGCTGGGATACAGAGGCCGTGATGGAGGAATGCCAGGCAGGTGACAGGTGTGGAGCATTAAGGCTCTAGTTCAGATCTGGAATCTGAGAGCTACATGTTGGTGGTGCTAAAAAGGAGTGGGAATCGCAGGTTGTTTTCCTTCTGTTAACTTGGCCACATCGCCTGTTCCCAAGGAACAGAAATATCTAGAGGGGCCGGTGCCCTTTGGCGGTGAACGCGTGACTGTAGCTGGAGCTGAACGCCTGCCCTCTGCAATGTGTGAGTGGTAAGTCTGATGCAGGCACAAACTTGTCACATCGGTGACTTTAGGAGCTCAGTGCTGCCTCTTTCTCCAGACTCAGCTTCCAGACTTTGTGTGGCCACCTGGACTGATTTAAAAGCTCCCTTACCCAGCAAGAGAAAATGAGAAAATCTCCCCTGAAATGCGGAACCTGGTGTTTGTGCTGTCCAGTCTCTGCACAATGAAACGTCCCTCCTGTGCAATGGAGTACCGAGGACTTTGGAATTTCCTGGCCCTTTGAAATCCAGCTATGCCCAGCAGGGTCAAGTCTCCCAGCCACATGCTAGTGCCAGAGGAGAAGCAGGGTGGATGCTGCAACTAGGATGGTGCCAAGGGGGTCGGGTGGGCCAAAGAACCTGAGCTGCCACAACCACAATGCTGTTTTTGCACATTAGGTTGAGCCCCATAGACACACGCCTGCCACACAGGCTGCCAGCCACGGTGCACATGTAACCTTAGAGGCTGCAGAGCCAGGCAGGTGGCCTCTCTACGTGTCTGGCAAAGAAGCTTTAAACACCCAGCTTGGGTCTCCTGTATTGCTTCTCTGCAACTCAGGAAGGAGGGAGAGGCTATGCAGAGGGAGAGGTGAAACCATTAAATTACTCTTCTCACACTGGAATTCCCAGGAGAAGCAGGCCTGGGCTTCCCAGGTGGGTCTCTGCTCCCCTACGGCTGAACTGAAGACACAGAAGTGCTGGATATTTCTGAGACATCATTTCATCCTAGCCTCCACTAGGCACTGAGTTCAGTAGGTGCTAAAGAGCCCGATACCCTAACCTAATGATTCCGATATTAATCCTGCCGCTCACGACTCTGTCTCGCTCTCTACACGTATGTGGTGTTGGAATATCACCGGTTCTTCAGCTGCCAGAGAGCTGGCAGGGGCAGGCCAGACCTGAAGTTTGCACAGATGCTTTTTAAGATCCTTCACACTGCAAACACCACAAGAAAGAAATAATGAGCATGAAAGCATTTTTTCCTTCACAGGTCTGATTTCAACAGAGGTGACAGGAGCCCTTACATAGCAACCTGCACATATCTGTAGAAATATTACAAGAGCCCTGTGGCACCTTAAAGACTAACAGCTTTCTTCAGGAATGAGCTTTTTGGGGGCTCCCACCCACTTCATCAGATGCAGTAGAAATTTGTTAGTCTTTAAGATGCCACAGGACTCTTCTTGTTTTTGCTGTATGCAGACTAACATGGCTACCCCTCTGGAAATTGTAGAAATACTGAATTTCCACATCTAACCACAAATGATAAAACAGCTGTGATGCCCAAACTAACAGCAAGGGAGACAGAATGTGAGGTGAACATAGGAACATCCAGTCTGAATTCTTCACAAAATATTTGCCGTGAGAAAAAATAATTGGTATGTTGGTATTTGCTCCGCATCTGTTGCATTACTTTCCTGGTGAGGCAGGAATTCTTCATCAGTTAGCTACTTTCCGCAGTTAGCTACTTTCCGCAGAGAATAAGCAAAAGCTGCCCTGCTTCTTTCATGCCACTATAGGCTTCCGGATCTGTGCATCGTGCACGCCACTTCACAAAGTTTACTCCTTACTTGGAGTCATTCACAGCCACTCAAGCTGTTCTCTCTGCCTGGTCTGCATGCCACGTGAAAGGGGAAGGTTATTCTGTCCTTTTCCGAATCCCAGTCACTCCACTTTCCCCTGATATCTCCTCTGCTGGGAGGACATACGGGCCCATGAGTGCAGCAGAACCACCAAACAGCATTTTGAGTTGGGCACACACTGGGACATGAGGGAAAGCTGCCCGTCTGTTCCCACCACTGTGCAGGGATCAACTACAAAGAGAGCATTTCAGACCAGAAGGACCCACCATGTTCTGATTTGGTATGAAAATCTGTGTGCTATCCTGGGCTCAGCAATTCCTTCTCAAGCATGTCTCAAAGGAACCAGACAAGCTATTTTTATGTGCATCACAGCTCCCTGGGGTTAGGTTTCACCCACAAGGAGCTAGTTTTTCGCTGACATCTTAACACTTGTGGGGGAGTTTGGGCCTCTCAGGGGAGTGAGTGAGTGCAGCATATGGCTTGCCAACTGCCGAGGGAATTTGATCTGGGCCAAATATATTAACTCAGGGATTTATCCATTTGTTTTAAATGCTACAAGTTCTTTTTAAGTAATGAGTCTTCCTTCACCCATATACACACACCATTTATGGGGCTTCCAAGTATTCCCTTTGAATAGATCTTGCTGTGTGGTGTAGACTGTGGAGCCTGCTTGAGGAAGAAATCTCTTAAACTGTGCAGACAGAGTGGTTCAGTTTTCCTAAAAAGCAGCAAATATTCTTCACACCAGGCCAAGAGCACTGACTAGCAGAATCTATTTCTCCATTTCATCTCCCCATTTGTCAATCATAATTAGAAACCTGAAATGAAATGTCAGAAGCTAGCGTTTATAATAAAAACACTTCCCTTGCCTTAGAAAGAAAGACTTCTGGGATGACAAGACCAGAAGATCTCTTACTTAGAGACTTTTTTTGGCTAGTAGCTCCTGAATGGCAGATGGATTTGTTTCCTTTATTTGAAAAGAGTAAAAAATACCACACCTACAAGCTTCTAGTAAGGACCAAATTCCAGGGGCTAATGAGGCACCTGAAAACTCTAGGGTTTTTTGCAAGGAATTAATTGGAAATTAAGCTGAAAGGAGCACTGTGCCCACTTCTTGTATAAAGAAAAAAAAAACCCTAGTTAATGCCATGTTTTAAGTTTATTTGTAGATTTAGAACAATCAGAAGATAAAAGAGCAAAATGTTCCCAGTCCCAAATCTGATTAAGTGAATAATAATGACAATGCTGATTTAGGCCATTACATATAAAAGAACTTCAAACATTTTATTTAGTTGATGACTACATATGTGCTTTCCTTTCTGCAATTCTCTAAGTGTAGACAATGAAAAGCAAATCAGTTCTGCTACTTTCATTTCATATCATTTTATTTAATTTCATTTCACTTTGTGTTAAGTGCTCTGATGTTTGGGTTGTAAAACATGCACAGGAATCTTGCTTTAAGATAGGGCCGTAACTACGGCAAGGCCAATGGGGCTTTGCCCCGGGAGCGCTGATGCAGCTCAATAGAGCCACTCTACTAAAGGGCAGGGTTCACAGCACCTGCTCCATGCACTGCTAATAGCAAAGGGCACGTTCCAATTAGAACATGCCCCAAGCGGCAAAACAGATTGTTACAGCTCTGCTCTAAGAACTATTTTCAGTCAGATAAATAGTATTTTTGAAAGGTTTGGAATATTTTTTGTAGTCTATGGTTTTATAGCTTTTTTTTGCAAGCATAGAATGCAGCACCTCCCTGACTTGAAGGGCTTTCCCTTATAAACAGGGCCAGCAAAGTAGCTGCTAATCTCTAGATTATTCTTGAGCATAATTTTGGAGAACTTTTTAAACCATCATGAAAGAAATTTTCAGATTATGTGTTATAACTTGCTCTTTCACAGCTAACATGCTGCTAAAGTACAGAGTTTAAGAGGAATATTTAAAAGTTTGTCAAGGAGAAAGTAGAGTTAGAGAGAAAGTATGTGCATTAATTAACAAATGAATTAATGATTCAAAAGTAGCTGAGACCAATTTTAAAAAATCACTGTCTAGTGTGTAATTAAATGATGGGTGTTAGCAGTGTGGATTTATAATGAACAAATTTTGCAACCAAATCTTTGGCTTGGGTGCATGTGCACTGATGATTTTATACAAATTGTTATGATAAATAACAAAGGATTAAATTGGAAACAGGTTTCAAGAGCATAGCTATAAGAATTTGAGACAGTAAATATCACTTCAATTAAATTAACTCAAGTCTATGAGCCTCAGGCTCCCTCAAATATGAAAGAGTAAGTGCCAGAGGAGCTAAGATTACTTACCTGTTGGCTGAGACAGACTTACAGCACAGCAGACTTATAGGTACAAAATACCTGCCTGACTGCAGCAGTTGCTTGTACCTGCATGTACAGCAGCTCCTTAGAAAGCATTCTGGGGGAAAGGTCCTAGAAAGGTGAAACTCAGGGAAGATTTGGTAATTCTCAGCATGTGTGTGTAACAGCCTGTGTGGACTTACTTGGTAACCCACACAGAGCTGATATCAGAAATCACAAAACAAAACAAAACAAAACAAAAAAAACAGTTGCTGAGCTCTTCCATCTTTCTAATCACTCGATAAATGATTTGTTAAATGCCCATCATCAGAGATGTGACTGGGACATCAAGACCTCAAAGAGAAACAGCTGAACTCGAATTAATATGCAAGCTAAATTCTGTGAAAGCAGGAATTGAATCGAGACTATGCATTCTTTTCCCATTACAAAAGGTAACTTGACTTTAGCCTTTCCAGGGTTTAAACCTAACAACTGCTCTGATTTGCTGTTACTGTATGACCTGATCCTATGTTTTACACTCCCTTGCATTTATTTTCATTCCATTCTGTAAGTTCACCCATCTTCGAAGCATCTGACGAAGTGGGATTTTCTCCCACGAAAGCTGATGTGAAAAATAAATCTGTTAGTCTCAAAGTGCCACATGACTCCTTGTGGGTTTTTTGCTGGACTAGATTAACATGGCTATCTCTTTGGACAGGGAAAGATTCTCACAGACAAGTGGGATTAAACGGCCAAACCAGGTCACTACAATTCACTAAAAAATTGGAGAGCTGGGAAAAAATGGGAAAGGTGAAGTGTGATTTAAACAATATCTGTGGGATGACAGAACTTGCTTCTTTCCTCACAGCATGGAAAGATTCCAGGTGGTCCTTCTTCAATGCTGCTCTTGCAGTCCAAAACTTCCAGTGCTGGGCTGTCTGAGGATACTTATCTCCTAAACGTGTCTAGAGCGGCTGTCCCCTCCCTCACCTGGCAGCCCTTCTTTTACTGGTGTCATATGAAGCTTCCTCTTGCCTTTTTAATATGGCAGCTTGTGAAGGTGAGAGGCAGATCATGACAAAATCTGCAACATCTTCAGTCCTGAGCACATACACTTTTAGAGCTTCCTTCCTCATCAGCTGATCATGTTTGTTTCAAGACTAGAAAGGTACAACAAGGGGTCTCAGCCCTGCTAATGGTTCTGCCACACCTCTTCACTGCTGTTGGCTGAGAAAAAACCAGACCAATCAGGGGAGGGGACAAGTGGAGCAAGCAATGTCACTGCCAGCTATTGTTATGAAAATTAGGGTGGGCAAAAGCCCACCCTGTCCTCCTAATGGAGCCTGGTTTAGGTAGTGTGGATCTTTCACATCCCAGCTGATGTAATTAAAGCAACCTCATTTTCTAGTGAAACCCAGGGCTGAGGCACAGTAGCTCCAAGGACTACTCCTGGAATAGGGAGGGCTTACAAACAGCCTGTCTTCAGAAATGTCCCCAATGGCATCATCTAGCCCTGTGCTGGTCTCTCGCTCTGTCTGCTCTTATGGGAGAAAATATTGTGCATGTGCCATGATGTGAAACCCCTGACATGTTTCAACCCAGAGCTGGCAGGGAACATGATTCCTCTACATACAGCACTGTTTGCAAAGCACATTGGGACAGATCCTCAGACTTCATCAGCAGATTTCAACAGGTCTCCAGCTGCACATTGAAAATCTGGGAGCAGGGTCCCCAAGGAGGTCCTCTTCATACCTCAGCAAGCTTTGCCTTTGTAATGCTCTCAGTGACCAGGCCCTGCTCCAGGGTGCTGCTGTGGTACATGGGGCCTTATGCATGGAAGCATGTTTTGTGGAACAGGAGTTTGGCACAAACTTCAGCTACAGCCCTTGGAGAATCCTAGTTACACTCACAGGTGCCAAGTGGTTCCAAACTACCAGTATTAATGGTGACCTTGTGCTTTCCCCAGGGCTGGCTCAAGGGGCTGTGGCACCCCGAATCAGCTTTTGGTTTGGTGCCCTTGGGAGGGGGGTGGAGTGTAGAACCCAGCATCCACTCTGGGCCAGCTTGCCCCACCCCCAGGACAGGGAACAGCCGGCCCACGGGCGGAGCAGGCTAGCCCAGAGGCTGGGCTTCGCTCTTCCGCACCTCCCGTGGGCCAGCTGCCCCACCCTAGGGGACAATGTGATTGGCTCAGGAGAGGGCCAGGAGCATGGGCCAGCCCGCCCCACTTCCCCACACCCCTAACTTGCAGTGCCCCAAGCCAGTGCCTCTTTGGCTCATGGGTAGAGCTGGCCCTGGCCTTCCCCAGCAAGTTGTAGGTAACTCAGGCCTTGACAAATGTACTGCACACCTAGAATCCAGTGCAAAAACTGAGGTGCCTCAGTGTGTGGGACTGAAGGGTCCCCAGCACCAAAAAAATGCCACTTCTGCCACCTTCAGGAGCAGTGCAAAGCAAAGAGAGGTGCCCCTGCTATCAAAAAACCCGATGCAGGACCAATGCTTTCAGAGGCAGCAAAATATGTGGAAGTTGCTGTTGGAGGCAGTTTTTTAAGGCACCAAGGGTCTTTCACCTCCCTGGCTATTGCAGCACAGCTAGAGGCTAGGGGCTAAATCCTGGGTGCCATGGGGACCTGGAGTCCAGGATTTGTTGAGCCATGCGTAATTCCTCTGTAATGATAGAAGCCCTACCAGAACACACATTAGGTTACCCTCCTGGTCTCTCTGAGCACACCCTTTCTAGCTCTCAGCCCCAAGCAGTCACCTGTCTCTTGGAGTAGAACCATGTGGTTCTTGCCCTCTCAGAGACAGGCTTTGCTGTTTATCAACCATGAGCTACCTTAGCAGGTCTGATTTCTCCCCTGCACCTAAAGGTCTGTTCTCTCTGGTGCGCAGACAGTGGGATCCAGGGACCAAACAGCCTCCTGAGAGCAAAGTGTTATTTATTTAGCACAAAAACATTTCAGAGAAAGCCAAAGTAAAAAACAATAAAAGAAACAGGGCCCTTCCCTGCAAGCCTGCCCTTCCATAAGGCTTAGTATTCCCTGGAGAAAGCATGGCTTAGACCAGGAATCTTCAAATTACAACTCACAGGCTGGATTCAGCCTGTAACTCACTGTTTTCCAGCCTGCAGGGAGCTGTGGCCAGGCTGACAGTTTGCAAATCTCCCACCCTGAGCATGCTCAGATGCATAGCTCTGGGCAGGAGCAGCTTGACCAGTGAACAACTCAGGATGCCCTGCAGCTCCAGCAAGGTAATGGGAAAGGGACCCTAGGGATCAGGGAGCTGGCTGGGAAGGGCCCAGGGATGTTGGGGAGCTAGTGTGCAGGCAGGTTGGGGAAGGGGCCTGCGGAGCCATGTAGTCAGTGGGAAAGGGCCCGGGGGGGGGGGTTGAGGAGCCAGATGCTGGGCAAGAAAGGGGCTCAACGGGGTCAGGCAGCTGGCAGGGAAGGGCCCGTGCAGCTGGGAGGTGGCAGGCAGGTCAAGAAGGGGCCCAGGGAGCCAGCAGGTGGGCAAGTCAGGGAAGGGTCCACAGGGGGATTGGGGATTTGGTGGCATAGGGCCCAGGAGATTGGGGAGCCAATAAGCTAGCAGAGAAGGAGGCTGGGGGGCCAGGGGGCAGGAAGCCAGCAGGGAAGAGCCTGGGGGGTCAGGGAGCCAGCAGACAGGTCAGGGAAGGGGACTAGGGAGTTGGGGAGCTGGCAGGTCAGGGAAGGGGGCCGGGGGTTCAGTCAGCCAGCAGGGAAGGGTCTGGGGGGTCAGGGAGCTGGAGGGCAGATGGAGAAGGGGCCCGGGGGGGTTGGAGGGTTTGGGAGCCAGCAGGAAAGGGCTTGGGGGTCAGGGAGCCGGTAGGTGGGTCAGGGAAGGAGGCTGGGGAGCCGGGGGGCAGGTGGGTCAGGGGTCTTGGCCACTAGTAATTAAGTAAAAGCAGACTCAGCCCTCAGGGAAAAAAGTTTGGAGACCCCTAGCTTAGACCAGTGGTCTCCAACCATTCACCAGCAAACAACGCAACTCTCATAGGTTTCAATGGTAACCGCCCTGCAGAAGTAGATGGTGATCTATTGGTTTGGGAACACTGGCTTAACCCATCCACAGAGTCTCTCTCTCTCTCTCTCTCTCTCTGTTGGTCTGTCTGCCTAACTAACTTTTGAAAAACAAATCTTCCTTCCTCTGAGAAGAGTTTTACAACTGTCTGGTGATTCTTTTGAGCTCCAGGCTCTCAGCTCCAGCCAAACAAGGTTTGAAAGCTGTTAGAGTCAGAATTCTTGATCTACCAGCTTGCCCCATTCTCTTTCAAGTGCATAATGGAGTCCTTATCTAGATATAGCATGTTGCTTCCCTGTCTGCTCTTCCCACAGTCCATTACTAAGTTAGAGCAGTGCTTCCCAACCAGTGTGCCATGACACACTACTCAAAGAGCTCTGGATTGGTTCATTGGCTCCTGAATATTCATGAATTCATTTGGAAACTATATGGTGGTTTGCCTCAAATAAATTAAATGTAGCAAAGGGAGCCACAGCATAGCAAATGCTGGGAAACCACTGAGTTAGAGCTATATATTCATACAGGAATTTCTAATAACCCATTGTAGGAACACAATAACCTTACTTCCATCACCAGATCACCTCCAATATTTATTTCATTATTACATATCAGTCTTCATAGATTAATAGTTAACACCACACATTAATCGAGAAACAAAGGATGCAGACTGTACTTGCACAGTGGGGGACCTCACAGGAAGCAACGCCTCTGAAAAATTCTTGGGGTCATGATGGATAATCAGCAGAACATGATCTCCCGGGGTGGTGCTGGGCCAAAAGGGCTAATGTGAACCTTGGATTCATGAACACAGAAATCTTGAATAAGAGTACACAGGTTATTTTATGTCTGTATTTGAAACTGGTGTATCTGCTGTTGGAATCTGGTGTCCAGTCCTGATGCCCACAATTCAAGAAGGATGTTGGCAAACTGCAGAGGATTCAGAGAAGAGCCATAACAATAATTAAAGGATTAGAAAACCATTTGAGGACTCAGTCTGGTCTACCCAGCGTGGCCAGGCCATTCATATGATTTTATGTGTAAAAAACACCAATGGTGGGAAGCTGAAGCTAGACAAATTCAGCCTAATAATAAGGCTCACGTTTTTAACAGTGAGGGTAATACATCCTTGGAACAACTTACTAAAGATTCTGGATTTTCCATCACTGACAATTTTTAAATCAAGAGAGGATATTTTTCTAAAATGTCATCTCTAGTTGAACAGCAATGAATTTAGGGAAGTTCTGTGGCCGATGACACGCAGGAGGGCAAACTAAATGATCATAGTGGTCACTTCTGGCCTTGGAATCAATGAATCTATACAATTCTCTTTCTTTACCTTCTGGTCATTTTACATTTTAAAACAGAAACCACCCATGTGCCTGCCATTTTGTTCCAAACCACCAAGGATGCTGTACCAGGCTCCTCCAGCCTGCCTTCCAAGGCTGTGTTCACACGCACAGGGTTATTTCGAAACAAGTTGT